>VCRD01000844.1:83098-189606 GCA_006783055.1 Trinorchestia longiramus
CCCATTGCAATGTGATATTAAACGTGTGATGTTAGGCAGTGTGATATCCCTAAAAGTTTATACAATTAATCTGTATATTTTTCTATGCTATTTCCTCAGCTTTGAGTCTCCATTAACACAAGACGTGAAAGCCTTGCCATTCCTTATTCTAATTCTAGTCCCACCCACTAGTAGAGGTGACAGCATATTCCAGCGTATCTAATACCGAAGAGAAAATATCTTCACTACTCCAACACCTGCGCCTGAAATAATTTTTATCGGCAATAAAGGTAGATTCCGCAAATATAGATAGGGAATACAACATACGACAGCGTTTACTATTATTAACACTGATCACGGACCTACAAAATTAACGTTTTTGGTTGGATTAGCAGAAGTACGGCACTCGCATGCGAGTAAATCATGTGCGAGCAAGCCCGTGCGAACAAACGTTGTATAGAAGCAGTCAGTCACAAAAACCTTGGAGAGGGATTTAGAGCGAGAGAATCTCAAAAGTACTCAATAGAATCAAAAACTATGAATGACAAGTTAAAAAATGTTTTTTCGAAGAACATAATACTATAAAATGGTCTCAGTATTTGCTAATGAATTCACTCGAAGAAACAAACGCATATCATTTAATCAATTTATCCAGTGTGAGAGTTGAATATTCATATTAAGAATACTTACATGCAGGCACAATTACTGCACATAACGTAATATATTTAGAGTAATACCTTGAAAACCCATAGAGTACGCAGCGGAACTGACATCAGATATGTCGAGACATATCACGTTCGCATGTTAGCAATCAGCAGGTAAAGTTCAACTGTGCAATCTTTTTATAATGGGAACTATAAAAAACAGTACTAAGAAAAAGAGCGTAAGCACCTTGAAAAAACTTGCAATGACCTCTGCGTTTAAATATGCACGACTTGCAACCGAGGCAACTTCTTATAAATCAAGGGAGAACGAGGGTTACTGTATTCTTGGGAACCCTAAAAAATATCCAACGTGACTTTATCAGAACGGTGGTAGTTGAGGTACTGATCATTTCATTGCTGGGAAAGAAGCGAGGGTTGCCACTTGCAGTAATTGACACTCCCAGGTGAACTGAATGAAATTAACAAGGGATTCGAAAAACATTGAGTAGCGTTCATGGGACGAAGTGTTTGTCGTACAACGACTAGCATGAATGGTCCGATGACCTCCAGTGTACGTGCGGCAGCATTTGAATTATGATCGTGAGCGTCCCGGACATGATTCCGTCAATTTGAGTGAATGAAGCCAACTTTCAGGCTCATGACAGCCGTCTCATTGGCAGTACTTTATTTTAGCAATCTGTGTCTTCTCCAAGTGCTAATTTCCAGCCCATAACCAGATTTTTAATGGAAAGAGCATTACTCGATCATGAGTGCTTTATAGACGTGGTCCCATTTCTTGAACTGAAAACGTTACTTTGTTGACGGAGAATGTCGTGTACTGCTGTTTTTGCGTGAATTTATGGACAAGTGAGATCGAGGTGATCAATCATTCGAAGAAGATTGTGATCACTCGCAGAATAACGAACATAAAAACACTCGATCCTCAGGCCGTAAGTATGACAATTCGTACAGGAGGGCGCAATGAAGACATCAAATTGCTCTTCAATGGAGATACATTGTTTTGCAATCCAGTCAGAACGCTGTTCATCTATGAGAATTACGAGCGTTCGACACCGTTTTAATTACACTTTACTTGCCTTTACTTGAAAGGCTTTGGCTTTGATATACATATGGGCATACAAAACAATCACAAGTTGGCAAATACTGCATTTAGCACACACACTTTGCCAAAAATCATGACGTTACATTTTTTAAAACTCTCTACTTGGGGAAACATCACAAGCGTGTTCAATATCACATAGCCGTGACCTCGTTGACTATATCAGCACCAGAAGTTCTGTGATACGAAGCTCATTAAAAGCTCTTCCTTCGCAATTTGCACGTGTGCATGAGCGAAGGTGACACTGAAACAAGTCGAGCACTAAAGCACACTAGGAAAGGCACAGGGGCCGCCCCCTTGTTCATTCCTCGTCATTAAAAGCAGCCTTTTGCGCACTAAACCTGAGTCAAGGTTTGCATTTTTCGCGGTCTGAGAAACTTTCTGACCTCGAAGGGGTGGTCACCCAAGCGTGGATATACAATAAACAGGACAAATATTGCTCCATTTTGAAATTGCTCTATTTTGAAGTCTCACTTGCTCTCTTGTCTCGTGTTTTGCCCTCGCGTGTCAAAGAGCACATGATTTTCACGAACGATGAAGTGAGGATCACACTAAACTGACAAGCAGATTCATACTCTGATTAATTGATAATAACATGAAATAAAAGGCGTTGAGAGCCTTAGAAGGAACATGAGTGAGGAACCTCCTGAAAAAACTTAGAATATGGGACGTGCTAATCAAAGCACCATCACTTGTAGTATTATCCCATGAGTTATCTTTTGTTGAAGTGAGAATGTACGTATTAAACTTTTCCACACATCCTAAACAAAAGTTATCTTGCATTGATCGAAAAACATTTTAGCGCTTTGTCAATGACACGTGATAAGAGTTTAGACTGTTCTATTCTAACATGAATTAAATGTAAGTTAATAATAAGAAAATTACATAGATAAAAATGACGCACTTAAATCGGCGCCAAGAAAGCATAGGTCATGATACAAACCAACAAGGTGTGTAACTTAACAATTAACAGGAAGAGGCGAGCTCATCGCCGTACAATGGCAGGATGTTTTATCTAACAGAGGCAAATCCCCGTCATAGAAACGAAACATAATAAAGACGAATTGTGAATATTTGTTCCTCATCTATGTTCAGGCGGATGTGCGAGAATAATTGCGACTTTCATGAAGAAAGGAGTGTAATTAGTGTAGATTCAGTAATAAAATCTGAATGAATATTTTCTACGACTTTATGGTAAACAAGCCTTTTAATTCACATAAAATGCAAACTAAAGATTGGAGTTAAGAACAATAGTCATCGAGACAAAACTTCTTAATATAAAGTCACAGGTGCAAGAGAGTTATAGATCGTAATCAATCATCGACCAGCATTTCTTTCTAGCAAATCTTCACCTAGGGAACTCGTAAAGATGCGTAAATTTAATTCAGAACAGGAATGAACACTGGCTTAGAAGCAATTGAATTCTGCAATTGAGGTTTTCTCCAATCGGAGCCTTGGCTATGCTGAGTCATGGGAAAGTGGAACACCTCGTAGGCAGCGTCGTCTGCACCGACAGGCCATTGAGTAATCCTCAGTAGCTCGTTATTTTCAACAGTGCGTTATCTGACGAGCGAATCAGACGTAAGAATAACCTGAAAATGAGAGGCGTGATCACAGTCTGGACCAAGAGACCGTTACGAAAAGTTCGTCAATAAGTTTGGGGTGACAACTACGCCTACCGGTAGCTGCCGTAACGACTCTATGCAACGGGACTCTAAACGGTCGTCATGTTTTCTAAGAGAAATGTGGAAGCTTTGCCGTCGCATGCGATGAGGCTCGTGGACGAGTAAATGGCTTAACAGGAGGATGGCATTCATCTATCATTAAGGTGCAGTGGTTAGTAACGACGTGAAGTGCAAGCAGCAAGTTAGACGCGTATTAATTTAGCAAAACACAACACGCTACATCCAGTAACAGTGATGATTTTTATTCAAAAGGATGTCACAGTTTATCATAACAAAAAGTGACTACTATTACTAGAGTGGAATCTTCAAAAACACCAATGTGCTTGCTGTAGAAAGAGTTTTTAACAAATAAATAAATAAACAGAATTACACATTCAACGGAAATTGGTTTCATTATTCAACAAGTTATTTATTCCAACTATATATACTTCTTCATAAAGACAAACTGCATGGACTTCATAAAAAATATTGCGGGGAAAGAAGGCGGTGAGAAAAAGAGGAGGTGACCGCTTGCTAGCGGGAGGAACGGTGCGGCCACCACAGGCTTGTACTGCGACAGCGAAGCGTGTAGTAGTGACGCTTGCTGGACAACAGAAAGTCTCGACTGAGGGAAGGCAAATGAAAGTATGCCTAGAAAATGTTTAGCGAATCACCACGCAAAAATGACGAGCAGCCAAAGATTAGAAAGTGGATAAAAATGCTTGTGGATATCGTAAAACTAAAGAAAAATAATGAGGGAAAACTCACACGTAAGGAATTCAAGGAAAGAATAAGAAAAAAGTATTTACATATATGAAAGAAAATGCATGTAAGAAAAGCAAGTAAATAAATTTAAAACAAGTTCACCCGTAAACAGAAGAAAATGAATACATAGAATGAAAATAAGAAAGTAATCAAGAGGGGATCCATAGCGAATAAATAGTAACGATGTGAATGAACGAAAAAGTGAATTTTATAAAAATTACACCAAGTGATACGATAAAATTTCCTTCAGTGAACAGAATGCATAACCACAATAGACAAGTTCAGCGAGAGGAAAAATAAATAATGAATATGTGTACATACGAAGACTTATTTTACTTGGCTGAGATTCTAAAACAAAAGACATAGAGGACTAAAAAAATGAATAAGGTAATAAGAAAGAAAAGAAAGGGCGAGATGCTGCACTGTCAGCATGTTGGCCGTTAGGATAACAGGCCACTAGACGCCGATATTGATTGCCATTACATATTAAACGCCGACATGAATGCATATCATTAGCTGCACTTACACGGACATAATCCGAGTAAAACATACCTGATACTGTACCTATACAGACATCAGTTACACACTCGTACCAATACTATTGCAATACTAAATCAGTGCAAATAGCAATAATGCTGTGAATTCCAACCACTCAAATGATCAACATAAATGACCCATCAAAACAGCAGATGCTCATCCTCACCTACCAATACAACAACGTCAGGCTAACTCATCGACTGGCGAGCAAAACTGCTCATTTCGCTCATAACCAGCCAACGCAACACTTCTAATTTTACTTGTATCGAACACAGCGCTGAGTAACACATCTTACCATTCAAGACATGGATCAACCACATTCTGATAAACTTTATGACTTTTACGGTACAATACTTAACTATGACCTAGCTATAACTGGACAGAATTATTATAAATGAATAAAGATTCTCATACGCTTTAGAGGCACTTGACGCTCGTTCATTTCAAAGAACAACGAGCAAAGTTGACTCATTTTCGATAGGGCGGCTGCACTTAGCAGTATGCGGCGAGATCATGCGAATTATCCTCACTAACGTCTTCAGTACGTACACCTTGATAATCTCCTAAACAGGGTGTTTCCTGCATTAATTTTGACTTGTTTCAATTGGTTGGACAGAACTATGCTTTTAAACTGTCTCAAGCCATAACAGAAGCAAAAATACTGTACGAAATATAAAACAAGAATCTAACGAGTCCAACTACTATTCCAGTTCACTGAAAATAAAACACCAACAGTAGAAGACTGTTCACGAACGAGACATTATTGTATCGTAGGCGATCGGGGCTTTGCAGCATTAGCAGGACGAGCACTGCTGAATACTTCACTTGGCAGAGCCAAGCATAATCCTCACTATGGTAACTAGAGGGACGGCGCAGGTGTTTCTAAATGACAGTAATTGCAAGGCGAGGTGAACACGGAGACCAAAAGAAGGGCAAGTTAACGTATGAGAAGACGTCTCTCGTAGTTTTGTGTGGGCACGACAAGGTAATAAAACGAAGCAAACAACTCTTTTCAAGTTTCATTTCAGAAAACGTAGCTCTGTATCCAAAATTGCTCTGAACAGCTGACGAAAGTATGGCAAGATATCGTAATTTCGTAAAAAATACATAATTCTGATATCGATTTTAAATAAACTCTGAAAATACCAAGGTTCTCATTATCAGTGTCCACGCGTGTTATGATGCGAATAGGTAACTAAAATTTAGAAACGATACTCAGAAGTTCTGGAAAAACTCAGCATGACGAGCAATTGCAACATTTCACCATTAATTTGTCGTTGCCTACCAGAATACTGGTATATAGTAACGCTTAAATAATTCTAGTTTTCACCACAACTTCTACTCAAGTTTTTTCTGAATAAAAATAGAATCGAAACATTATGCTGATCAACAGAAACAAATTTACTGTTCTTGAAATGAGCAAATATGAGCACAAGATCGAAACGTAGTTTCAGCAGTATTTTGTGAAGCCGGACTAAACCCAACGTAAACTTAGCATACCTCATCGTCTCAATATCTCAAGCTGTCATATCAAGACCGCTGAGGGGCAATTAAGATAAACACAGTTTGAGAACTGTCCATTCCACGATATTAGGCGCGACGTGGGGAAAAATCTTCTGTAAAACGCCAGTCTCAAGACGAAGTAAGGAGGAAAATGGTTGTTTATATTTTTACAGCTGAATGGAATTCGAAGTAGACCACATATTTATAAACTTTCTAAATCTGTCCTTAACAATTAACAATACTTTGATATCAATGGATACTAAATGGCATTCAACTAAATGCCAGAATATTTTTCATTTACGAGAAAGCTTGATATATGTAGATGAGCTTGAATTAATCTTGAAGTTATACTCAAAATAATGAGTAGTTTGGGCGACAAAAGAATTGCAAGCAATTTCTTTGAACAGAGTGGAAAAACCTTTCCGAGTCAAAAAGAACACGAAGTCCATTAAAAATGAGCACTGACACCGATATTATGCGAGATTAAAATGAGGAGCTGGAAAACAAACACCAAAACCAAGAGATCGTGAGACGAGCTGATGTTGAAAGGGACGTTTCTTCGGAGGAAATGCTTCGCTACAATTTATGCGCCATGAATTTTACAAAAGGGAGATTTCCCTCCAGAGAAATTCACGATCTACGATCCCATCTTTCACAGGAAAACAAGTTAGAAATTTGCAATTCTGCCCGCGAGGCGAAGAAGATGATAGTCGACGCACTCATTGGACAGGCGCTCGTGCACTGGAGATTCTAAAACAACCAATGAACCAAAGAATCAATAAATGACAACTTTTCGCTAGTAAATTTCCGAAACGTACCTAAGAGAGCAACTGAATTAATATCATACAATTTAGGATTTTAAAGTTTATATGTGAGGAAAACTAAGGCCGGTATACTAACCGTCTTACGAGCATAATTGCTAAAAGCGAGAAGAAATGAAACTTGTGAAAAATAAATCCATCAACAAACAGAAACCAAGCGAAACGGCTTGAAATGAGAACTATAATTTTACTAATATTTCTACGTTCTTCTAAAATGTTCGACGAAAGGCACGATTCTTATGTCGCAAGGAGATGGTCCAACTGATTATGAAAGAACGACTAAGATCCGTATAAATTACTGGTTACCAATTTCGAGAACGAATGCAGGGCTTACAAGCGAGCAATACCTCATGCCAGATCTTCCTAGGTCACTCTAAATTAATCCCAGACGATTAGGATATTTCGAACGGCCTGACGTGTGGAGACTGAACAGATAGATTCATCCATTAGAGTGATGCTCAACAGGAACATTTCAGCGCGGCAACCTGCCACGGCTTGAAAGATTTACGACCGACTCAACACTTGAGGTATCGACGCAGGCGCTGCCGCCACCCGCCCCGAATTTAGGGAAAATTTTCCCGTCTTCAAAGCACTCGAGATTAGCATGAAAAATGAAAAGGTTGCACAAGACAATGCTTGCTGAGATGAGACGCGCTGGCAGCAGAACTTCACTCAACCTACGTAAACACAAGACTGGAACAAACATACGTCTCCATGTTCAGCAGATTAGAAAAAGACAAGACCGTACTAATGAAAGAAATTGCGTTCAATAGAAAGTATCCCATGCAATATCATAAATGATCGATCAGCGATCGGTTAGAGTATCAGCTTCGTTAGACATGTACATACGACTTGAGATCAACGAATGAAGTGTAATAACTACAGCTATAAAAAAGCATGATACTTGAGAACCATTTCATCTTTGTTAGAGCTGAAAAAAACTACCGAGTGTATGCCGATTCGCTTGATCAGCGATGCATAGCCAAAAATTGATCAAAATGAGCGATGAGAAAAAGCGATAAAGAAAGAATACAAGTTTTTAAAAAACGGAAAGCTATGAGACCTCCCCACTAAAAATTCTAAAACACTGGCGCATATCATAAAAGAACAACCTTATGAAATCCCTAAATGAAAAGAGAGTGATGGATTGATAGCCATTGAATGTAGCATAGCTCTTCTAAAAATGATTCACATTCTTTGACTCACGTACGAAATAACAAAATTTAAACTGGAGGCCGACAGTTCATTTCGAACGCAAGTGTCATGCAGGTGCTCGGCTACTTTTTTCTACCTCCAACGTACCTGAAAACCCCGCCCTACGTCGAAGGTTTAGAGACACAATGGTCAAGCGATACCTAAGACAAAAACACCTTGTGGAGTACAGTGAACTTTGCTAGTTTTGAGCAAACAAAACGAGTCACGAATACACCGACACACCAGCAAACATACAAGTTCAGCAAGATGACATCTGGAGTATAGAGTCAAAGCTGATTTCAAGACAAATCAAGAAGGTAAAACCAGGACTGGATCAATTTCTGAACATTAGAAACTGAATTATAACTTCTATATAGACAAATAGGAGTTCAAGGATAGTTTCAGTTGTGCGTGTAACCTAATTTTGAAACGTTAATGCTTGGTGAAAGACTGAAAATAAGTAATGAATGGCAAGTGAATGAAGTTTTATCTTGACAAAAAAAATTCACCAAACATCGGCTTTCGGACACCAAGAAACATACTACAGGAAACTACTCAAGGACAATTACATATTCATTCAATTTTCAACGGTGAGAACGTTCTCATATACAGGTCTACTGTTTTGAAAGGGATACAAAGAATGAAAAAAATTGAAAAAATAAACAAAATGAAACAATGTACAAAAATCAAACAGCACAAGTGTTCAAAAACAAATGAAGAAAATGAACGATGAAATACTGTCACAAACGTGGAAGAATATGTTCGGCGCGTGCATATAAATTATGCGACACCTGCGTAGTGGTGGTAGTGACAGTTGTGAAACGCATATACTCGTATGTAGAGAAGCAGTACGGCAGGAAACACCTGCTCCAGGTACACTCGAGTGAGCACACGGTGGAAAGGAAACAGGAGGTCTGGTCTTGAACGCGGGAAAGGTAGAACCTAACACTTCTGAACCGCGAACGAAAAAAGTGAAGTGAATCAACCATGACAAATGCGGGCCCACAGACCGGAATCTCTCAGGTTTCTCAAAACAGAGCTCATGAAGGCAGAGCCTACTTGCAGGTATCCTGATGCAAATATTTTAAATCTATGATGTTTGTTCGACGTACATCATTAATTCACTAAAGCAGAACTGTCGTGTCTGGAAGCCTTTTAAGCATTAGGATGCGAGTAAAATGAAGGTAATTCAAACTAATGAAGAAATCAGCAGGGCTCGGTAGCTAATCCTTCCACAGTCAGGTAAGCTGCTTTGAACATCCTGAAAGCAGCTGCTGAAGTTTGAAGTTGATCAAAAGCTGCATTCGCAAAATGTGAAAATTTTCCCAATGCTGAATTGCAGGAGTCAAGAGGTATCTAATCGTGTGCATTTAATAAGAACAGCCTTCTATCACGTTAGGGTCGTCAGCGCTGGATGAAGGGCCACGATCCTCTCAGCGCAGAACGTCTTTGTCCTCATTTCCATGAAAATGTCATAAATCGACGGAGGATGACAAGCGCTAAAAAGCTCATGCGTGTTCACAGGTTCTTTTGGCGGGCAATTCTTCAGTGGGTAACGAGAATCACGACCGAACGCTATGGTTATGGACATGGGGAGGGAATCTGGGGGAAGGTTACGTAAGGCCAATATCACCGGCGATGACTTCCTTTAGAACGAAGTGTCGTGACATGAACAGAATTTACCACTCCTTACAGAGACTTGAGATGTTCCGTCCGCAGACGCAACGAGCTGCACTTTCGGTTTCACACACCAAGAACGGGTCAAAAATCTTCATCTTCAGTGACCTTGATCGCGTGCAGTTCACATGCACAGCTGAGATATACTCGCATAGTTTCAAATGTCAGATGCACAATTACCAGGGTTTCTAAATGCGTCAAGTAACGAATTTTAACATTAAATCTAATTATGCGAAATGAATCAGTAAAGTTAAGTCTAAATGAAAATAAATATAATTTATGCAGAGAAACCAAAAATAAAGAATAAGTTGCTTCGAACACAGCAGGTAAGGTTTAACTATAAACGAAAAGATTTATCGACTAAGCCCCAGAAAAAAATGATATCAAACACGGCATCTGCGGTTTGAACCACAACAAAACTCTAGGTAGTAGCCGACGACTCAAACAAGGAGACCAAAACTTTCCAAAACAATTTGGAGACGCTTGGCCCTCGAACAGCGCTAGGAACCGCCAGTGAACGTCTCTTAATGAACGTCGAACGCGACCTGTCAAGCGCTCTACCTACGGCGTCACTGATGAAGATGTTATTGTTCTTCAGTGATGTGTCTCCCGCCAAGTCCGCACGGCAATGACAGACCAAGTAACTCCGACAATCGAAATGACCATCAAGCTCAAGAGGCAACCTCGCAAACTGGCAGAGATAGCCAGAAAAACATTATTTTATCAATGGACCACCAAATTAGATCACGATTTTTTTTTTCAGAAAATAACATGGAACTGGCCGCAAGCATTCGTCAAATCTTACGTAGAATAGTAAGAATGCTACTTGTTCAATCGCATCACGGGACGAAAATTATTGGACATTGAAATGTGATCATTTCCTCAAATTAGAATGTTAGACAATTTTCAATAAATTCATCAACAAGTGTCAACGGAAAATGTGCACGATGTAACCGCCAACCAGTGAACTGATGCAGTGCTGACAAACTCTACATACATTTACCAGGCGCAGAGTAGAAGAAAAGTCCAAAGCCCTAGCAAAAGGTACTAATGGAAACGACAAAGTATGCTTCAAAGGATCCATGTACTAGCCTAATGACAAGCCTGATGTGTCTATCAGACCGACAGGACTAATGAATGTGCCGATCTTTGGAGTGTAGCCAAAAGTCATTAGTGTTCATGACTCGTACAAAAGGCTTTGTAAGTAGCAGAGGTGACCAAACCCAAGGAGACAAAGCTATCTCTCAGAATTGAGGTATCACACTACCACGATCCGAGGTGCGTAACTGAACGCGAGGTCTCATGGTTTTCAATCAGTTTATCAACTCGTGTCCTCTAAAATATTTTTTCACTTAGAGAATTTCAAGAAACTTATACACAAATTTTTAGAACTTTATGTACACTACAAGAAAACTAGAACACGAAGTCAGTAAAGATGTGAATTTCTTACGGTGATATGTTGAAGAAAGACTACAAAGTTCGAAGGTAAGGCCCGTGGATGTCAAAAGCAAGTACAATGAGATGCAGTTAAGAGAGGTACACTTGTAAACCTGTCCCTCCATGCAGAGAAGCGGACTTGTTTTCTCGAGTGATATTGCGAGAGCACGACTGGTTCTTTCTGTTATCATAGAGACTAGCCTTATAAGTGAGATCTGGGAGCCATTTTGTGAAGCAACCGGTGAGACTGCAAGCATCAGATGGAGTGACAAATTTCAATGGAAATACAAATGGCACGAATAATAAATGTACAAGTATGAGCGCATGATGAAGAAATTCACACTGCTCCACGCAAAATATGAAGCGACAAAACAGAGTTTATTTCTAAGTGCATGCATGAATAACAGTAATAAAACTATACATTATACTGTTGCATGAGCTCGTAACAAAAGTAATATCAACAGGGGTAGAGGCATAATTCATGGAGTAGAATATAATCACGGACCTCTATATTTTATCAAATTTCAAAACTTGCGCGAGCCACAGCACAATCTTTATCAGATGTTCATCCTGGCTGGACATCACACAAGAGCTTTACTGGAAAATCTGAAAATCCGCTTTTGCGAGGCACTCGAGCATTGTTAAGCGAAGAATAAAAGAGTTCGGCCAGTGTAAAGAGCTGGACTTTGATCCATGTTAGAGGAAAAAAAGACAAGAGCTGTACTGTTGAATACACACAAACTACAGTGTTTTTCAAGAAGGCACATGCACTGAACTTTGGGTGCATGTTTAACTGTGATAGAGGCAAAACTTTACTTATCCAGCGCTAAATCTCGCAGATAACCTCTTTCTGTGTCATAAAGAAAAGCGTTCAACAGGCATGCTCGGTTTCTACATGAGCAAGACGCAGTCAGCGCGCGCTGTGCTGCTCAAGAAGACCATAAAACACCTGAATGGCCATGACAGCTTACAGAGAAAAACTCGTTTCCACAGACCCATGCAGTAAAAGAAAGTTTCGCTAGCTGATATGCTGAACTATGAGGATTAAGTTTTCTGAGAAGTCATAATATGTTCACATTAAAAGGAGAAGCAATAACACAAAGAATAAAACAGATTTATCTCCTCTTCATGTCGCTCAAAAAATAGTATGTATAGAACATTTGTCCGATTTACAAAAGGTATATTTTCTACTTCTCAACTCATTAAAAAGTGATATGTTCAGTGTTTCATCAGCTGTGAGAGCAAAATTAGGGAAACCAGAAAATAAATTACTCTTAACATCCTTTCAGGGAAAACAGTCGATAACAAGCAAGTTTTAACGCACACTTAAATTCATCCCATTCAAGTTAAAGCAGTTAATCATACATTCATGTTTCGTATAAATCGATATCAAAACAATGAAAGGCAAATCTAAAATGCTATTGCTTTATTTCCATTGAGAGGTAGAAAAAAATCCTAGACAGGATCATTCTTCATTCATTGTCGAAGTCCCCAACTATTGAAGTTTTCAACGGCTTCAGATGGGATTTACAAATAAACTTCGAACGCATGATTAAGAGCTTCCTGACATTTTATAAAGTTTAAAACACTAATTTTTCTAAGGAAATGCAATGAAGCTTCAATTTGAAAACAACTATGAAATTATTGAGATACCTATGAAATTCAGAACTCTCTCGCTCGTAAAATCGTCTTATCAAGTGTATGAATTTTGAGTACTTACGACATAGCGTACACGATCCAACATAGGATGTAATGCAACAATCACAATTAAAATACTACACAGTTCAAATACATTTTATCACATAACAGAAAAGCAAGACAGAGTTATACATATGGAATAAAGCTCATACTGTCACGCAGCTATGAAACGCACAGTATGCATCGAAAGGAACTGTACAAATTCGAAGTGAAATTTACATTTAGAGAAAACTATGGGGAATGCAAGAACGTTCACAGCATAAATTCATAGACTCTCGAGTGGCGTCCACCCCAACGAAGGCAATAAACTGCCTTGCCTGGAATGTAACCATTCACGAGTACGAGGAAAAAACCTTAGCCTTTAATATTATGACACATGGGAGACAGACTAGCAGACTAAACAGGACTTAGGCCTAAGCTTCAACGTGGCTTTTACCTGCGCCTTCCAACACCAATACGTATTTTTTTCAACTTTTACGAGTCTGTCTTTTTTTGATGTTGGACTCTTGCTGGTCGTACGAGCGGCGGTGGAAGGGAGAGGAACGAAGAGGCTAATGGACGGCCAAGGAGTGGCGCAGCTGCTGCCTTATGCGGATTCAGAGAAGGCTCAGTGGTCTAGAAAGCTGAGAAAATGCGTGTAAATTAACTACAATGTAGTCACTCGCCCCACGATCAAAGCAATTGAATTTCATGGTTCATTTTTCATGATGCAAGAGAAAATTTCAAAGACTAACTCGAATTCAACAGAATAACAAGTAGTCACTTTAAGTTCCCACAATGCACAGACAAAAGCTACACCGGAAAATTGACACCATATAATTCTATGTAATATGAAGGGAGAATAAAATAACATCAAGTATGAGTTGAAGACCACGGGTTTATGATTCCTTCAGTATGTATACTTGAGGCCGTAAAACGACAACACTAGTTTTGAAGAATAAGACCACGGAAAATAAAAACAGCTTCTAACAAAACTGACCTCCAGTCGACCAGCCATAAATTAAAGCGTAGATGACAGTCGAACACTGAGATGCGGGAGATAAATGGACTATTTTTTCGCCATCCTGAATGGAATTATGCCATTCGAAATTTTTCAAAAGGAGACGCATTGCTTTCCTCCACTAATTTTTCTTTAAAATCAACTAAAAGATAACACGTCAAAATATTCGAAAAGCCACTTGTGTTAAATACACAAAAAACTTCAGGGCCATTTTCATTGTCGAGGAGTAGAATAAATTTTATTTCACAATGCATTTTCGGTACGAAGATGAAGAAGTGCATAGGCGATACACTAATTAATTTTCCACATAACAGTGTGTAGAAGATACGAATCAACGTAGTTGATCGCTAACAACATTTAAGGCTCTTTAAAATGTACAAAATAGAAATATCTCGAGCAGTGGAGGAGGCATGACAGAAGCTAGCAAGCATTTGTTTAAAGCATCTTGCAATGCCCTTACGTGGACCAGCCGCCCTAGGCTTCACATTTTCTCGCCGCTTTGAAGGTGAAAACACCTCGTCCTTACCCACCTGGTCAAGGCTAATCCACACCAAAACAACGCTGAATTTATTAAAATTGTAGTCTCTAGGATCTTCTCGTTCCTCTTCAGTTAACGAGAGATGATGCAAACGTTGCAATCGCGCTGAGCACGAAAATAATAAACATTCTTTCATTGAAAAGTAGACTGTATGGCAGTACAAGATTAAAGCTTTAAGATATACTTAAAACTATAATGTTGAAATATCTACAGCTAGTTGCTGTGCCACAAGGTATTGCCCAAGTTTATACCCTAACAATCACAAAATATGCTTACTGATTGTATACAAATGGGACTGAAAATTAAAAAGGATACAATGACGTCACTCTCAAAGACTATTTTGAATCATTTGACCCTGAAAGACACTGAAATCCTTGCTTCATAAACCATTAGGTGTGTGATTTCTAATCCAAGAACTCAGATTACGAGCCGTGATTGCAGCAATATTGAAAAATTACAGTTCTTTCATAAGCTTGTTGGTGCTAGTAAATAATTTTGATGCCAGGAAGTACGCATTTGTCACACCTTGAGAAAGATGTTCCAGCTGTCACAGGGGCATCAACATACCGAAGTCAGCAGCACGCAAGGCATAATAGTCATAAAACTCATGAAAATAATAAGCGAAAACATGCGACGTTCCGCAACTACCTACGCATAGCCTCCAGTGAGTGAGAGGCTGCCAGATGCGCGACACTCCCTGCATACGAATTAACAATAAATATTCAAGATGTAGCAACTTAAGGCTCTGAATTGACATTAGTAATAACATTCAGAAGTTGGCTACAAGTCGCTGTTGATAAAAGCGGACGGGCAGAAATGCGATTCGTAAGATGAATTGACGCGTTTATGAAGCCTTCGGAAAATAAATGGTCATGAGAACTAAGATATTCAAGAATAATCGTAAACACTATTTTACAACCCTAAATAATTGACTGAAAATCATACCCCATCACAAAGAGTGAGATTATACATATATTTTTATAAAACGGAATGGAAAAGAGAAAACTGAGAATCGAACATAGCGATTGGTGGCAACAATTCCAGACTGGGAGCTCTGACGGAGAGACCAGGCATATGGAGTATAATGTGGTCGTCCGCTAGCTTCCGAACTTTCAATTCCAACGATTTCACATTACAAGATCATAAACCTAACACGACAAATTTCTAGAATTTATTTTAGAGCTTCAAGTTATCTAAGATAGTTTATCACAGAATAACAGTCGTACATACTGCTAACAGCTGCTCTAGCTAATGTTTAGAGTCCAGTAATTCATTCACGCAGCTTAACAGGTTAATGACTTTCTTTCTTGGAATACAGCATAAAAAACACTACACAACTCTGGGAAAAATTTGGAATCTCAAACTAAGCTTGTCCATAGAATCTACCGCCGTCGGATAACGTAAAAACGGTCAAGAGTTACCCGCAAAACGATCAACGAAGCGAAAGAAGTTCACTGACATTAAGTAGTGCATTGAAAATCGAGATTGAGCACACAATCTATAATACGGACTGAATATTGCCGATATGCTAAAAAGTTTTCCCACGGCCGTCCAACAACCACAAATGTAATCTTGATCATTTGCGTGTATCACTACAAATTGTTAGTGGGAACCCTGTAGCCCGAGTTTCCATAAATTACATGTCTTCTTCAACATAATAAACTGGTGATAGCAATGACCCTTCAAATAGGAGGCGTCCGTAACTGCTATGATCGTGGTCGATAAGTAATCAGGGTGATGACCTTACTTGCCTTCTTCCTTCATTAATTCTAACGCTCCTCGTTGAGTGGGGCTTGAATACGGGGATACTAAAACGTAAATAATCTATATGCTAATTCTAAAATCTTTTTCTCCGAAACATTTTTAACTGATAGAATACGAATAATTAATCTCGATATTTACGAATTCATTCTATATGCTGAAATAAAAATCTATATTTTCGAAGTCGCTCAGGAGTTACATTAAACTAGTACCACAATAAATTGTAGATGTGACAGCTAACTTGTGATTCATAACACAAAATGAGAGGTATGATCCAACTGAATATCAATGATATCCTTCAGAGTAACGGAAGACGAGGCGGTCGTAAGGAATTTCTCACGCTTTCGAAGAGTGTGTGTTCCGCTCAAATATGAACTATTTTCACGGGTCACTGATTTAAGGAGGAATGTCAATCTCGGACGTCAGTACTACGAGTCTAAATGAGCTTTCATGCTGAATATTAGTCGTGTAAGATTAATTTCATATATAATTTCTTCAGGTACGTTAGTGTAAGTTATCAAATACAGTACGTATAGCGAAAAAAGTGTGAAAATAACGGACACCGATAAAGTAACTACGATTTAAATATTCAGTGAAATAATTTGTTCACTTGAGCTATCACTTTTCATCTAATCCTTACAGCTACCAAGAGGTAACTTAACACGTTGACTCCGAAGTGGTACATACGTGTACCACTTAAGTTCTGTAATTTTTTCAGATCCTTCTAGTGACTATGCGTACAAAGTGAAGTTTTACACCAATCAGGCAATCGGAGGCAACGTGTTAAAATTTCAGGATCACGTTGCATTCAAAATCCATATCCGAAAGAAAAGTATAACAACCTGTGATGATTTCAAGTGATGAACAACCAATTCTGTTGGATGCCGGGATGTTTTCGTAGCACCTTTAGAAAAATTATCCCGACGTTTTCATCCATCCGGTGAAGTGGTCTGCTGCGAACTTCTTAGGGATCAAGGTTACGTTGCGTGAACCAATTCAGAGTAAATGCTGCAACGACAAAATGGTGAGCTTAAATTGCTGCAAGATGTCCCATCGCACGAAACGCCCTCGTATAGGCACCACCACAAACTCAGACCTGAACTGCTACGAGTACACTTTTCGAAAAAATTTTAAGGTCTCAATTTAAGAGAAGAACAATTTATGAAGCATTTTTCAGTGCGAGGTAATATGAAAAAATTAAATTTACGAGAACACGGCTCTGCGAAACGAAAAACAAGATGAAGGGATGAAAATTGCATTAGACAATTATCTCATCTCCAATCCTCGATATAGCAAAAGAAAATATATTTATCCCACACTAACTGCAAAGCAAAAACCAGCCACCCAACCTGAAATGGTTCTCCATTATTCTTCATCAAACTGGTATCCGTCTCGCATTCACCTTTTCCTAGCCACGCTCTCCATGCTTGAGAATCACACAGGTATGATCAAGTTATAAGAGTTCAAGAAATGAAACGTTTGTAATATCAAACATTACAAATAGATATAAATGAGAGGTACAAACCTCTCTTCCAACAGAGAAAGTTCACACACTTCGGTGACGAGGAATGTTTAAATAAAATTTATTGGATTAAAAGCGAGACTAAACTGTAAATATCACATTTTCGCGTTTAGCTTGAAGTAACGCGCTTAGATAGACACGTTTCAAGTAGACATGATAATGCAGAGGCTGCATTCTAAGCGCAACCCTACTCACTGCGACAGCGAGAAGATACCTACTTATACTCTTTACATTTTCTGTGCCTAAATCGCAACTACGTCATTCATATTACAACCCGAGACGCGTACAGCATCCACATAAGAACGGTTTCCAATGCACCGTTATATGTAGTATATTTATATAATTTTACACTATTTTCAAACACTATTTTACACTATTTTAATAAAAATAAAAATATGATAAGAAAATGCAATATTACACTGAGTCTAAGCGGTAAGAACTCCTTAAAAATCCGTCTAATTTCTAATGCAAGTTAGCATAATGTGAAGTTCATACAACCACTAATTGTATATTATGAGGAACATGAATATAAAATAAATGCAAAGATGTTAGCTGCAGCTAAATACGCACCTTCAAATTTCGTGTATGAAACGCTGCGCATGTAATTAGAGAAATTGTTTAACGGCGCTTCCGTGCCTGTCATTTTCATGGTAGCAATAAATCCTTCATGAACTGTAAAATTGTCACTCATGAGCCGAGACAATCTAACTTTGCATTACAAATTTTAATGAGTTTTTGAACAGCACGAACATTTTTGTCGGCATCTCGGGGTGGAACTGTTCGCTCGATGGTTTTTCGATAATGATGAGCGGAGTGAGGTTAGAGGCAAGTGTAGGCAATGCATAATAAGTAGCTAAAAATATAAATCTAAAACATTGTGAAGTTGATAGCATAAATCATGTAACACATACAAGGTAAAATCCACACACAGCCTACGCGTATTTTGAAAATAGAATTATGAGAAACATTGTGTACATAATAATACCTTTAGTGAAGCTAAGTGCCAGAAAAAAGATAAGATGTTGCAAAGGCACGTGCATATTCGACTTGCACGCACAGTCAAACTTTGAAGTCAAGACGGGACGAAACGGGATAACCTCTGTCTGGAGCCTCACTTTACTAACATTCATATTAAACGATAGCAGTGCCTCGTCCTCCATTGTTTGCGCGCTTTTCTCCCATTGTTCTGACCCTTAATTGCATTGCTTATCAAAAGAGACGTGTTGACTGTATCCCACGTTGGGCTTCAGTGCCGCAGTCATAAAAACGAACAAGACAAGCATGGCAAGCGTACAAGAACGGATGAAAGAAACCGTGATTTTAGCCGCTAAGTGAACTGAAGATAAGCCTGAAGTCAAAGAACTCTGATCAGTAGCACTTATTTTAACCAAGAAGCTTTTACACTCATTCTTCAACGAACAACTAACACATGAAACACAGCATCTAAAAAATGCACAACCCAGACAAAAATGAAGTCCCAAATGATGTCACGTGCTTCCGCTAACCCGTCAAGTAAAATAATCCGAGTTAGCTAAGCAAGTTTTGAAGCACAAAGAGGTGGTTGGTTTCCCACGATTAATATGAAAAACAGGAAATTTCGTTACAATAATTTTGCTTCGTACATATCGAGGACATTAGTAGTGTCCTTGAAGTTGAAACAAACTCTGGCACAACCACAAGGCGGGCAGCCGAGGAAGAACGAAGCCGCCATCGGGCCAGCCAATCATGAGCCTCGAACAGTTCGCGGGGCCACAGCGCCGAGCAAGTGCATAGTCACGGAATTGCAAATTCAAGGACAAACGACAAATAATTTAGACGAGCGAGGAGTTGGGTAAGCTCGCATCATTCGGAGAATAATCTGCAGTAAAATTGGAAATAAATGAGATTCCATTGTTCCCACAGGAGAGAATGGCGAAGATACCATTCATCATTAGAATCTTACTACAACAGTAACGACTAACATACGATAAAAAGTCATGAATTGCACAATACAGAAATCGTCCTCGTTGCAAGGACGATTGTGAAATAGTATCATTAGAGCTACTACATAAGGTTCTTCATACAGTACACACATAGCCTTGCGAGTTCAGGGGAAATTTGAATAAAACCCAGAAAAATCGATTAAAAAACAGCAACATACACGCAAGCACTTCCATTTTAACTCAAGTAACTTTAATAGTGTTCCAAAAAAATTATACTGTTTGACCGTTTTTGCACTCGTATATTTTTTCATTCAGGTGTTTATTGACATAGATATAAGTCAGAGTTAAATTAAAGCGAATAACATTCGTGTTAAAGAAATTAAAAGTTAAAAAGAAAACTACAATTCTCATCTAAAAAATGGGGAGCTAAGAGCGAGTACATTTTTGGGTGTGACAACCCCAGCAAATGGGAATTCAACCAACCTTTAAGCAGTATCAGTGTTTTATTTTTCTAACTTTGTCAAGGAATTTTCAACATGCTTCGATTTTGGCTCTAGTATTTTTTTAAATTCACGTAACTCTAAACAAAAATTCACTTTGAAACTTCTCATTTGAGTCGCATTTTGTGGTTGTTTCGAAATACAAAATACAAGTACAACATTCCAAGGCACTCGACTAAGTATCGATTCTAAAGTGGCGGTGAGCGCTTGGAGGCGGCAGTGACATCAGAAGCATATGACGTGCCTTCACCTCAGCCTGCAGAAGCATCAACTACAAAACAAAAATGAGCAGCCGTCTGACTAATGAGGACAATCGAGATCAACGCCCACTCCAAGATTGCGAGGTCGAGAGCCTCTTTCACATCTGCGCACGCACCAGACAGCGATCTGGACGACGACAGAGAAACTACGTAGGTGGTGATGCACATAGCAATGAATTTTCAATTGAAGGTGTACGAAGGTAGAATTGCGTTGTAATTAGAAATGGAAATGCTAAGATTCTGATGTGGATCGTTAAGACTTCGACTTGTAAAGGAAGCTTCGTCCCCATTGAACTTGAACAAATTAACGAATCAGTTAAAAAATAGTGGGGTATATCATCAACTCGCACGTTAGAACACCAGTAAAAAACAGCAAAATACAATGTAACTCACGAACGGATCGAATGAAAGTAACTCATAGATTTCTTTAAATACATTTTCCTAGTTTAAAATTTTTAATTTACTGTATTTAGTTTGCACTGAAAACACAAGGAATGCTGATCTATTATTTTCAGTTTGCAATTCCTTGAAATCCTTTCAGTATCGAGTTTTGTACAATTTCAGCTACCACAAAGGTAGTCCACAAAGTTCAGTGGTCGAACATCGAACACAAAAGCAGCTAAAAGAAGAAAGCTGAAGTACAGGGGCAGTAGTCACGATGTCAGCAAATGAGTTTGCAACAGGACTTCGTTGACATCGTGCAAACAAAAGCAGACGATCCAGATGAAACTGGGAGACAAATTAAGGACCAGAACATTGGAGTGTAGAAGATCGAGGAGCAGAACAATTGAGAGTCAAATTCAAAGCCCCCGTCCTTACCACTAACAAAGAAAGCAACCGAAGGCGAGGCAGCGAAGTGGCAATCCCGAATTACACCGTGGATGTCCCCGCTCATTACTTGGTCACGATCCCGATTACGTGGACCAAACCGTGATGGGCCTGAGTTACAATGATTAAGTCCCGCCGAACGCAATTGTATCGTCACAAAAGTATATTTCTTCTGAGAAAGAAATCAATTATTGTGTCATCCTGAGAATCGAGAACATTACTTACGATCTATTTATAATGACACACAAGTTTGGTGCTCTACAAATGTAAATAATCAGCGCAATTCAAGGCATTCTTACTACAAAAAATACACCACAAATCAAAAGTGTAATCAAGGTAAAAATGCGCTGGTAAACTAGAAAAAATACACTGCAGACAACTTGTTTGAAGTGATTTGGATATTTTAATTAGTAGACAACAAAGTAGCTTTTGAGTCGAAACACTGAATTACACAAAAGGAACAGACGGGCTGAAATAAAACGACCGAAACGGAGCAAAAATATTGCAGAACAAGCGAAGTCGGTCTGCCAATTCAAACAGGACCTTTCGGCACGATCTTTCCATTCTGGTAAGGAAATATCTCCGGATGCAGAGTATGAGACCCGACTCCTGTTCCCTCAATTGCCACGCATATCTAAGCCGTCACACGCACTTTCTACTGCCTAATGAAATGAGTTCACTGAATTCTCAGTTTCTCTCCAATACCACGATGCCCAGGCAAGTCTTCACGGAAGTGAAATTCAAGTTTCCGACTTAACACGATTCTGAAAGTAAATTAGAAGAGTGATTATTAGAAAAAAGAAATTTTCCTAAATTATTTAATCCTGTTCAAAATTTGTACTTTATTTCTTTTATGTACATCCAGTAACTCAGATGCCAGGTATCGTACTACGAATGTACGAAAGATCCAAGACATGAACAGCTAGTAAAAAATGTACGCAGAGGTGCGGATAAAGGTTATAAAAAAGTAGCCACAGTCAGAATATCAGTGAACAATCATAGCACAACTTTCAGCACAGTTAAGGTGGGTCAGTAAATGAAACCACACGCTAACACACATGGAGATAATTTAACGAGCAGAGCGCGACCCCTGCAAATAAATATTCAACTTCGCTATCACTCACACAGCGAGCAAACAAACCCAGTCGGTATCGGGCGCAGCCGATGAATAACGATGGGCATGCACAATCAAGAAATGCTCGAAAGGTAGAAAGCTACGATCGCCAGGCACGATACTCAACACAAGCTCCAGGCACGCCCTGTCAACGATCACGAATCGCAATGAAACTTGAATGTAATGAAGCTCTATGTATACGGCGGGCATATCTAAGGGTACAGAGAGACTGAAAAATTTGAGAACCAATCAAGCGTAGCGAAGCTTCCGAGAGGAATTTAGATCCGATCAAACGAGCTGACATTCCCGTCCAGTAAAGAGACCTTTGAATTTAACCAAACCGATAAACGTGGACATAATGGAACGCATTAGATGTCATGAGATGACTTTAATAATACGGCAGCGTTTTTTCTTTAAATATCAGTCAAGATTACTGGAAATGTTTTCCTTCATAAAATTGACGTCTTACAGAGTTGGAGATAAGTGCATGCATAAATGCAACGCACGGAACGGATCGCAACGCTCTGAAGATTTAGAGATCGCATCTCGAAGAGCCACGACACGTAGTAATTTAGGGCCTCTGAGCTGTGCCGAATGAGCTTTAGTTGAAAAAATTGTTCAATAAAAATATGAGCGTCCACAAAGTGAAAAGAACGCGGCGCACCTACGTGATGCTGAGGCTTTCGTGAGATGTCACGCATGAGCTGACCATCAAAGGCTATCGACGAGGAAGCTGCGATCTCGAGAGAGAAGTATAATGATGAATTTGATGGATGCTGAAGTAATATGATAGTTGGATCGTTTGATAAAACCAAACTCGAAGTTAAACAAAACCTGGATAAAATTATTGAAGCTGTACGTCTAACGAAGAAAGCACAGAAATGGCAAGATAAAACAAAGAATTTTGGGCCATTAATATGAAAATAACATCAAAGAAGTCAAAAAGCGGGATCTTGTCTCTAGCACACTGATTTGCCAGTCTAGCTAAAAAGTTAATACGAAAAATGGGTACAAGTAAGCGATATGCATAAGATGCTAAAAAGATGTATCATTTAAATGCTATCTCGTAATTAAATTTACACTATAAAAATTGAACTCTCGACAGGAGCAGCCCACATGAGAAATTTCTGTGTTAATAGAAATTACATTTTGAGGAGATTATCAGTGCAAGAGTGAGACGATCATCATCGATGAATTATTAAAATGAAAAAGTGAACTTTATCCAATTTCATTGACAGATGTACATCGAGGGACCCATGAAATCCAATACAAATATGTAACATATTTAACTCAACGAAGCTGATTAATTTAAAGAAGTACTTGTAGGTTCTAGTTGAATACTTCACCAGCCACGATCAGAACGTCGTTCATCAAATTGTTTTCCCAAGAGTTGAGCCATTGACGTACCTGAGGACAAAAAAAAAATATGTTAGAAAAAATAAAGACAAATATAAAAAGAAATATATTGTACTAAATAAAAACGAATTAAAGTAACAATCACTAAAATTAAAATATTTAATTGAAAAATAAAAATATTTTCCTTCAATAACGAGTTATTTGACTGGGCTTGTGAAGAATCTATGAGGTGAATAAATAAAAACAAGAGATTTAGTTCAAACCTGCTAGCCTCATCGTCACCAACGATGATGCTAACATTCAATACGGGTAAACAGAACAAGCACTATAGTAAACTCTTGAAATTGCGCCCAGTAAGAAATAAAATCGCAACATGATAATTTTCTGATTTTTAAGAAGAACACTGATCGCTTAACCAAGTAACGTCACATTCGGACATGCTTCCGAGTAGTGACAACACCTGAGTTAGTTAGAAAGTCTTGTAGCACTTGTGTGATCCAACGCTACAAAATTTCAGGACTTATACTAAGAAAACAGCTTGCAAACGTCTAAATTTGGTGTAGTTGGGATCGAGAATGAAGATCGTGATCAGTGTTGCACTTTAATGCCGCTTGATCGAGCGTTAGACGACCTGAACACGTCGACTGCTGTTGTTAGGAACGAACCAAAAATGGTCAACTATGCCACGAATGGGCTACCGAATTGACGGCAAACAACGCTGGGCATTTCGGAGCAAAAACGCGATCATAATCACGATGCATGGAATCTTGATTGTACACAGGACTGGACGAAATGATTGACTTGAGATGGAGAAAAAGAAATCAGTAGTCCGGCAGAGGCAGTTTCGAGAAAATCGCCGACATTAAACGAGCTTTAGTTTTCATACGTCAAATATTGACCAAAATAGCTGAGGAAAAAAAATACTACTTGCAGTAAATGTGCTAAAATTCCTGCTGCGTTATATTTCTTCACCATGAAAGATTCACCGTCGATAATTACTCATTGAACCTAGCAATTAAACTCAAAGTTCGACGAGTAAAAAACTCATAACTGAAACTTAACAACCGAGCTACGTTTCGCACTCAAAGGAAGAGTTGAGGCATGCCGTGAACGCAGTTTTCTGAAAGAACGACGCGTCACTTGCGACTGCGGTGGCGCTAATGCGGAAAGGACGAGTTCTTAGCAAATATTTTAAGCTTGCCCAGTGATGCAGAAAAAATGCAAAAAACAACGTAACCCGTGAGAATAAAATTGAGTGCAAAACCGGACCATCGTAGACAGTTCATCATACACATGATACCCGTCATTTGACACTTGAGATTCGAATAATTCTAATATTCCTACGACAGAGCTAATCAGCACCAAGATGTCATCAACCCGTGTTTGATCTGGTTCATAGGAGTATAGAAATGAAAATGGTCTTGGAGTTTTATGCTGTCAGACTGGTGGTCATAGCGCAAGGTAGAAAAGTTAGAGCTTTCAAGGATTAGAAAATATTGTAAAATAAGCTCATGTTTTTCCAACATCAGAGGGATCTTTTAGAATTAATCGAAAGGGCTTTGAAAATGAACACTTCAAAAGATTATTAGCACACACACAAGAATAACATGTATTAGTTACGGAAAGATGTTTCAAGCTAGACGATGTCAAAAACTCCCAATTTAAGTTCTTTCCATAGTGATGTCGAGTCCAGTCGATGATGAGGATAGCTACTCAATTAGCTACGCTCCGAACATAATCAGAATTTCCCATACCAAACTCTCAATGGACTTCAGCTGAGGCGCATGACGAATTGATGAACTGTACAGTCTTCTCTGTGCACGAAGTTGAAATTGTCGGAACATTTTCTTGATAACAACACGACAAAAATAAATTTAATTTTCGTTAACTGTGGTCTCATTAAATGATTTCAAAGAATCGAAACTACACTGCAGTAACACACAACACTGAACCACGATACATATTAAAACATTATTGCAAGGCAAAACATTTTGTCGTATAACCCAAAAAAAGAAAAGAGTTAAATAAAGACTTTTGACGTTTTGAATTTTCATTTTAGAAAAATAATAAGTACTACTTTTATTCCTTCTAAGTTTGTTACAGAGGCACGTACGATCCATTAGATGGAGACACTTTCAAACTAATAAAATTCGAACTTTAAAGTAAACAAGCTTTTACTGAACATAACTATAACCTAGATACAATTTATGAGTGTTGTATTCGAACATTTCGAGGGCGCAACTTGAAAGTGAAATAATCAAACTGATCTAGGCGTTAATGAAAACGGCTGTCAGTACAGGCTGCTTCAGAGCCAATTTTCTGCAGCTAAAAAAATCCTACACGAAGAAAAACCCACAATGAGAAAAATATAAAGATACTCCATCATCACCGTGAGACAAATTTGAAATTTATGAGAGGAAAAAAAACGACATGGCGTAACAAATACACGAAGTTCTAAGGACATGATGTAGAACGGCGGTAAATTAAATACGGTTTTCAGAGAGATCATCGCCCTACAAAAGAACTAACGATTTCATAATGGTTCAAACACCATGAAGAAATTTAATGACCACAATAGCGGAAACCTCTCAAGCTTCAGTACTTCTAATGAACAAAAACGCACAGTACAAAAACTACGTTAGTATGGGAATGTATGACCCTATTCATTTCCAATGAAACAAAGCCCTGTAATTAGACGGGGAAAATCATTTACCAAAAATTTGAACTTGACGCTGTCGACTCTAAAGACAAAGAAAAACAAAGGATACAGTGCTCCAAAATGTTAGTGGACACATGACACCCTATACCGTATCATAGAATTCGCGGTTCATACAAAAATCTTTCACTTTGGAAAGCCTCAATTTTGACGATTATTGACATTCAAAGGAGCGAAGAGAAACTAAATGCTCAAAAAATTCACCTTATTACTTTAGAGAATTTCTGTAGAGGCCTGTGTTAGCTTCACCAATGTTCTATAATTGTGCTCAAAGATCAGTGTTTGGAGGCGATATAAAATTCTCACCTCTTTTGAACATATTTGTCAACAGGACATAGTAAACGTTTATCGAAAATGGAATCCCCCTGTTCGATCGAACGAAAAGCAGATTATTTATTTTTAATATAGCCCCCACTTAAAATACATTGTTGAGCACTCATGCACAGTGTGTGAGGAACGATCGCACAGAGCTTTTTTTAATTCACAAACTATAGCATATCAGTGAAATTGAGTACAACATTTTTACACTTCATTCCAAGTATCGGAAGACTAGTCTACTTGTTCAGAATTTATTAAGAATGAACCTCGTACAAAATTCGGTCCAGTGTATTGGCAAGTTTGAAAGCGTTATAAACTCGCGTTTATTCCGTCATGAGGGGAAAGAAGGAGAGCATGCACATCAGAAATCCGTCAGTCGCGAGCGATTGAATCAGAGCGAGAAGGTACGAGCGCAACTCAGCATTCCCACGCCGGCAGGAAGCGGGCCGTGGTGTGACGGAGCAGCGTTCCCAGTGAGTGTGTGGAAGCTCATGTACAGGCCCACAAGGCATGGAACTTCAATAATTCATGTCATTAATGCAGAGAGATTCAGAGGCTAACTTGACAGAGAAACAGGATAAGTAATCTCTCAACGTTTATTGATGGAGAGGTCCCGTTAAACACAGGTTCCTCATCAACAGAGCTACAAAACGTTTTCAGCTATCTATTAACAAATTAACACTCATTAAGCATGTAAACATAAATGAAATGATAGATTTAAGGCCCTGAAAGTCTCGGCAATACTGAGCTATTTAACCCTTTCACGACCAAATTATTTTCATACTGATCAAAATATTGCATAAATTACCACTTATCTTTACGAATCTTTATGCAATTTTACTGTACTTTTGAACGAAACATTTATAATATGGGACTAAAGGGAATGATTTTTAAAGTTTTTTGGGGGGACATATTAACCCAACGGTAGCGAAAGGGTTAAAATGAAATATTAAACCAAAGCTGCGAAAAACAATGAAAATGAACGAACAAACAATATAAATAATGATTTCAAAACAATTTTACAAGTGGTTTCTTTGACCAAAAGTGTTGAAAGCACAGTGAACAGTTAATAATTTCACAATAACCTACTTTAAAATCAAACTAAGCGCGCCAGATACAGGAATATGACAGTAAAGTACTGGATGAAGTGTAATGTAAAGTACTAGTAAACAATTATACTAACAAATGTACCGTCCACATTAGAATATATTCAACAATGCTTGACTTAACATTAATACATATTCTAATACGAAAGAAACAATTACTGAACTTTAGGGGAAGCAAATTCAGCATGAACACCAATCAAACGAAATCGTCACAGTGCCGTACTAGAAACAAACTCAAAACGCTTTAAAACAACGAACAAGTTACGCATTTGAGTACTACACCTGCTTATAGTCGCCCGCTGAGCATTCATGCAGTCACTAGTGTCACACACAATCCCTCACTCATATTGTGCATGCTAACCACTATCTCTATCTTAATTTGCATCGTCCAGTGACGTCATCTTACGAAACGGTGAAGCTCATCTCAACGAATTCTACTCGCACTCCTAAAAATCCTCAAAAATAGTGGAAAACTTTAATAAATGAGCATTTGTAATTTGAGAATTCGTAACAGAGCAGGAAACCAATTCCAATTATCTTGCATCAGTCTAAATCTGGGTAAAAGTTGTGAACAACCAAATAATACAAAGGAAATAATAAAAAAAATTACGCATGCAAGCTAGTTAATTGTAAACATTCTCCTCTGATGAAAAAAGGGACTGTCAGTCAACCTTTATCATAGGACACTGAGCATAAGCCACGCAAGAAAGAGACTCAACCTCTACCAAGAAAGGCTTCAAAGAATGAAGGTGCGCCAGCCCTATACGTTCTTTGGACGACAGGTGATGCGTCGGACAAAGATCAGGGTGGGGGAGAATGCTTAACACAACATGGGAGACACAGCAGCTCTGCTTTGCAGTAGATAGTCGTGCGACACACACACTGGAGTATCCTGTGTTGAGGAGGATGCACGGACACTTGGATCGATTGTTGGGACACCTTCCTCAACAGAAAGACAACGAGGACGTGACTCGAGGGCTCCGAGGTTCAATAGGAATGACGCTCAAGAGATCCAAACGAACAGGAAAGAGTCACACTCTGGGACCTATCAAGAGACATCAAGAGACAAACACGACGGAGGATGTGGCAGTACGTAGCTACTATTTTCAGTGCACTTCGGCACGAACGTCATGGTGCCCTGAAGTCTGAAAAATCGCTTCTACGAGGCTGGACGGTGTATTTTTTACTTGTGTATTCATTTTAAAGCCAAAAATTAACTCTGCAATGACGTACTAAAAAATATTGCACAAACTAGGAAAAAATTCGAAATTTGAAGACTAGTACATTGGTTCGATTCCTACAGAAATAAACAATCTAAACTACAGAGAACAACCCAAAAACAGCTGCTTTAAAATTCCAAAACCGGTAACTCAATACAGATAATAAACCGAAATAAGCATGGGAGTTAGCAACTGGTACATTGAATTTATTAATACAGCTGTTTTCGAGCACAAAAAACTAAATCTTATGAAAAAGGCGTTACATGCATTGACTGTGTAGAGCACATACGGGTGAAGACGCAAAAAAATTAGTAAAGTACGAGGAACATTGCCGAAGTTAATGGAGCAAGACCACAGCCATTATCGAGTGACCACACGCAGGAGGAGCTAAAACAGAACAACCACAAAGTGTCCTAGCGGGCCTCAGTACTTGCTTTCTCAAGTGCAAGACTCTCTGCTCTCCACTCGTCTATTCCAGCCTACACATACCCTATTATATGGTCTCTACCAAGAATTTATGAACTTGGATTAGTTGAACTTTAAAGTCACACATGAAATTGAAATTCAAATAACACGAAAATGATCTGCGTAAAATCAACGCTGTTTTTCAGACGTTTTCTATTCTATAAGAATATGACACAAATAAGATATCAAAAAATACAGATGTCATGCGATGCTAATAATAGAACGGGAAATAGAGTTCCTGTAACTTCTTTCCGTGAATGAAGTAATGAAATGGGGTAGGCACCACAGTCTGAATAGGAAAAACTAGCGCATGTCTCAATATTGACTCAAAATAAGAACTGTATGGAAACTAATTGAAGCATAAATTCTTCAGACTATGTAACCACAAAAAATATAACGAAAGCTGCAGAAAAGGAATTCACAGACGGGTAAAATTAAGAAAACCGACTTGAGTTCCTTTTACGCTTCACGACATTTTCAAAATAAAAATCCAAGCCCATAACAAAGTAAATGTCTTAAAGATACATATAAAGAAGACATGGACAAAATCGAATAACTTTTTTGCTAATTGCTCATTTAAAATGAAACTAAAAAATGCTCAAATGTAATGAATAAATACATTGATATGAAATAACCTAACATTCAAAGCAAGCCAACTCTGAAAAGAAAGCCCCTCTAATTGTCATTTCGAAGACTAATTAAATATCTTAAAAACAGTTAATCATCAAGGCACGCTTAGCCGTTTTGAAACCGTCCTGTCCAGACATTCAACTTTCACGGGCGGCTCACAGGATTATCTCAGTAACTCAATTGACGATTCTGTTCCCCAAAATTGTTTTTCTGCTCTGCATCACTCTAGCTGCAGAAAACTAATAGAAATGTCTTCATCTTGAGGCGCAATGCAAGTGGGTATTACTTGGTAAGCTGGAGGAGAAACACATTCCTAAAGGGTCTCCATAATTGTGAGGTTGTGGCTGACGATGAGGGTGGTGCGCCTCTATAATGACACGCTGCGCTAGTCCATTGCACGCGTATCATTTTATAGGCTAACCCGTAAAATAAGCTAGTAAATTGACGCTGATGCTCAGGGCTGAGTCTGAAAACATCAAGTCCATAAATTGAGATCATATATTCGATTTTTCCTGAACGCAAGATGTACTTCACGATTTATATAAAATACAAAGTTAATTTTAAATAATAATTCTTTTAAGTTATGAAAAAATAAATTAAGACAATGCAGAAACCATAAACAATTAGGTTACTTCTACAGAAACCGTGATGAACAATGCATAAATACAACTTTTTGACGTAAATAGTGAAAATTGCAACAAATTTGAAGTCCCACAAGGAAAAAAAGTCAAACGTAAGATGGGAGAGCTTTCAAGCGCACGCTTAAAAAACACCAAAAACAGATTCGTACAATTCTTGGAGTGTTTAGAAAGGATGCGAAGATTACAACCAACAGCACGACACGGGAATTAAAATTAAATTGAGATAAAAATAATAGCAATAAAAACTACAGACTTCTAAATCTCACTCCAATGCTTAAGTCAAATTAACGAGAGAGTGCGGCAACATAACTTTCTTTTTCTTTTTTCAAAAGAAACTTCCTATGAAAAAAGGAAGTTATATTGCCATGCCCTGTATAAAAGCCATATATAGTGATGAGGAAGGCATATAACCCACTGACAAAGTATATTCAAGGTACAGGGAAAAAGAAAAAAAAATGAGATGCAAAGCACGTGGACCCTCTGCTCTATCGATCGCTTGAGATGCACGTTGCAAGTCCATTTAAACCGAATAAATGTTAAAAAAAATACACACCATCGGACTGTACGTGACTCCGAGAGCTGGACGATCGAGTCAGGTCTTGATCAATTCGTCACACAGACGTGGAAAGGAAACGCGCTGCAGTTATGGTCCATTTAGAAACGTTCGCCCATTTCTACGATTAAACGACACGAACTGCGATACGAGCATTCCACAACAAACCAAAGAATCACCTCAGAAATACTTGTGTAGCAGAACACAAATACGTAGCTGGCGAGCACCGACTCGTGCTCAACGAAATTGCACTTAAGAGAGCCGTAAGCCTTTATGTTTACGATCAAAAACAACTGGTGACATTAGATGTCGGACGTGAATGTGAAACGCGCCAGCTAAGCACTCGCTGGTATTTGACGCTGTCTTCGAATTCCTTTTTCACCAAATTATGGTCCAAACGAAACTGTGGCGATTACCGTGATATCGCTTGAGCACATTCAATACAGTACAGCTTGGCTTAACGAGTATACAGTTATGACCAATAAATCACTTTAATCATGTTGTTAGGCGTACAAATATGGCCGGTATTTTATCCACAGTATTTTTACTCGTATATAAAATTCTTTCCGAAGGTTTCATCTATACTTAAACGTGCATGGGAAATTAAACGTGAGCACGAGCTGCAAGTGCTTAACGATCTATAAAAGCGGAAAGCATATTTCGGTAAACGGCTCCTGTGAAAGAATGTCATTCATGAGCTAAATAAGACGTATCCTATACGTCAGGATCAAATATAAAATACCATACTTAGTAACAAAGATAATGCAACCGATGCTACGGTGCTAACGTTATTGGCGGCACAGTACAAAAGTTCTTTGTGTGGTCTTAGCAACAACACAATGGCTTTATACATAATCCAACAATAGATCACAGTGGCGGGCACAAAGGCAATGGGCCAATATTCGAGGTGACAATGCCGGGGTTTGACGCTCTCGCCTCTCAGCTCGGCCGGACCTTTACAATAACGAGGACCAGAGTATCTACGCGCACGTACTGGCATCCATCAACTCAGGGGAAGGTGAGCTCCTTTAACGGATCACTTAGCCTCTCGAATAATGGAGTAAATCTCACTACATGAAATAAGTCTTTGTGCGTAGTATGAATTTAGCGTAAGGATGAAATTTCAATCACTGCCATAGAATATGTATACCAGAAATATTCATGCGAGCTAACAACCGCAATGTGGAGAAGCAAATGTATTAGTCAGCCACGATAGAAGGTTAAATTTTCCAATAAATAAAACTACATTTGACCTCTTAAATTTATGCAGGTAAATAGGTTTATGCTTATTATAAAGTATAATTAGCTCACATTGCAAAACAAATGATAACTAAAACTAATTAAATTAGCAAGGCTACCGATTTGTGGGGTAACACGAATGCAAAGACAAATCAGAAAATTTTAGAATACACGTATTTAATCCAGTAATTTCAACATAAAAATTACTCAAGGGTTGCAGCTGATCCACCGAAAACGTCAGGACGAAGTATTTTCATTTTCAATACTGAGGAGCACACGAAGAGAATAAGAAACCAAGGTACGTGGTCTCATCAGAAAATATGGCTGTCTATTTTTAGCTTGCCTCGGACAACAAATTAGTTAACTGCCACGACCCATCGTTATGTTGATTGATGGGACCAGGACACCTTCCTTGGCCTCAGTCCCCAAGACACGGTCGGATACACCCCAAGGAGCGCGGGGTAGGTGTGGTGTCCGCACCAGCTATGTACGCACCAGCTATGAGCGACATGACGAAACAATCTATGATTGATGAGTCATGGGATACGGGCTATCATTGAATCAACCGGGCACTAAAAGAAATATTCTTAACCTGAAAAATACCAGGTAATATTTTAATGCAAAATCAAGACTGATTAACTACCGGAGAAAATTATTTAGTAATTTCTACACAATTATTCTTACAAATCAAAAAACATCGAAGCGCACTAATTAATTGATTAAACATAATACTAGCGGAAACATCATTGTTTGACTTAATGAACAAAAGTATAACCACAAGCCACTAATACACAGATTAATTGACCAACCATAATGGCCAGTGTTGTACACTAACATGCTTAAGTGAACAAGGAAAGATGGAAGTGAAGTATCTCATCTCTATTCATGACGGAACACAAAAAGTGTCGAGGATGAGGAGCAGTGGAGTTAGAGTGTCTGGCGTAACAGGAGCCACTGCAACAGCCCCCGAGAACAAAGAGCGGCCAGGATGACGCGTCGAGGTGCTACGGCGGCTGCGGCGGATGCGCCAACCGCCAAAAAGCCCCACAAGAGGCGCTTGGTGGTCTCAACACGATGACTTTTTCACGGTTCTTTGATCAGTTTTCATAAGAATATGCTTTCATTATTTATACATTAATATAGAGAGGCGCTTGGGAATTTGTAACGCCTAATAACGTACTGCAAGATAATGTACATTTAAAGGCTTAACAATTGAACGGAACGAAACTTTGAAGCTGAACACAAAGACTCGAGGATTACAATATTCAGGCACCAACCGATTTTCCATTCAATATGGACCATATTTCTTTTCACCTGTACTAAAGGAATAAATTTTAATTTTTAATCAGTTCAATGTAAATATCTGTATACATACAGAAAAGCCGATCAATCTAGTGCAACAAACGAAAGGCAAGCTATAGCTTTGATGGCGACATTCGATCAGTAACTTATCGCATATATCATTGCAGTCGAGTTTGGAAGTACAATTCTAAAAAGACCATACTAAAAAGTATGCTGTCTATACTGGAATACTTAATGTGTTTACACAAAGACAAAAAATGAAAGTGTATATACGTTTTTACTACCACTATCCAATCACCGATAAATTCAAAAAACTACTCGGACAAAGGTCATTAGCTTGAAGTTAAGGCGAATAAAGAATAAAATTGCCAAGTATAAGAGGGATTGATATAAAGGAAACGCACGTACATTTTAACTACAAAAAATAGGGAAGCAAGAACCAGGACTGAGGTAAATCATTTAAGATCGATCACTGAAGCAGCAATAAAAACTTGAAAAGACTCAGGGTCTTGGTTCAGATGAACGCTGAGCAGCCAGCAAATTGCGCACAAATAGCAGGAATCAATAAAGACCAGCTGCAAGTGTGCGCCATCCGATGGTCAGATTCTCAGCTCTAAGTGTAATTTTTGTCACGCACGGCTGCTGCTTATGATGAACAGTTTTCAATGAATACGTTGGTGGGGTGAGGTCATGGAATTGAATGTTGGTGCTGATTTTCAAAGGAATACGGAGAGGATGAATTAGCGTGGTATCATTCCTCATTAACAAACGCAACTCTGTGGTCATACACAAAAAAAAGGTAAAATGTCGCATGTAGTGATGAAGAGCGAATTTCCCATTAAACTTAAGAACGTACTAAAGAAAAGAAAAGAAAAAATTGTATTAGCTACAAAATCGCACTAAATGGTATGAAAAGGTTACCAAATGTCCACGAAAGTCTCTGAATGCGGAAATTAACTATATGTGACTCGTAATAAGATTCAAAATAATTTTTTATTAATGGGTTGTGATTATTAACTTAGGAGCCACAAATTTCAATACAGTCCTTAAATTTAATTCATATGTACCTAGTAAAGCCCAACTATTTTTTTAAACTGAATGAAAAATTTCATAAATTATTAATCATTTTTCCCGTCATTTCATCATTTTTTTGAACAGAACAGTTAGAATACAAGCCTAAATGAATTATTTCTAACGTTCTCCAGGAACAACAGCGAGGTAAGTGGGGGTAACAGCCCTTAACGAAAATGTACATTATAAAGTTAAATGAACAGCCTAAATCATCACCACACAGGTAGTTACTGCGAGCTATCTTCCAAATCACCGTGCAACCAATGACGGTCTGATGAAAACCGAGGCATTTTATCACTTGAAATTCGCAGCATGTGCAGAAGCCCTCTAGCAGTAGAGGAATGACTGAAGCTATACATACGAGTGCTATTTGACAGAGGCCCGCACCCTCGTATGTGCTTTCCATGAATCGATATCAGGGAGGACCGAAAGCTCAAGAGCTCAAGTGCTGTAACGAACGCTAGGGGGTCGTTCCGACACGAAAGCTTCTAACGATTCTCGACAAGGGAGATTCTCATGAAAGAGAGCGTAGATTTCGAAGGCAAATCCACTTCATTTTTTAAGTAATCCTATCGATCACCGCAATAATAAACTCCAAACCCGTAGCAAAATAAAAACAACCGAATTTTAAACCCCATGCAACACCTCTCAACTTACGAGGTCATTTTCATGGAGAAACAAAGAATTAAGAACTTGAACATGGAAGCAGCTTTGCAACGAACCCAATTTACAGGACAGAGCCAGAACAAAGCGGACGACAGCAAACAAAATGGTTCAGCAGTTCTGCAATATGAACCGTCACAAAAAGCGCTAGATCCACAGGTAGTACGAAAAGACTGAATAATAAATACACCATTCTATTCACAGGATGACCTGTCATGACCGGACCATCAAGTATTCCATCAGTGAATGAATTTTTTACGAAACGAAAGTGGTCAGAGCAGAACATTGATAAAGATGCTTCTTCCGCTTCAGGTATTCTGATCACGCTCGTGGTAATCAATATCCAATACAGAGTACGAGCTATGGGGATTAAATATTAAATTCAACATGAACCATTACGCCAGCTGAACACAAAATAACTTCGCTACACACTCAAGTAGCTGACAGAAATTAAAACTAATGTAGTGATAATTTTTAAAGACGTCTTTGAACACATTTAACACATCCGACACATTTAAAAGTTTAACACAAACTTTTGTATCGGACTCAACATAGTGTAAAGAACAAACTAATTCATCGCATAGCCGACCGTCCTCATGTAGATGCCGTTCTAAGATACGGCTGTGGCCGCCACGTGCACGTAGCATTACGGGCACGCGTCTGGACCACGTCAGGCCAAGTGGTCGCAAGTGGCCATCGCGCTACCATCGATCCAATCTTTCGTGGCTTCAAAGTAACCAATAAATCACCAGAACGACTACCAGCTGCAAAACGCGCACGAAAACTAAATTAACTTCGGAATCACATTAACAGATAGAAATTTAATGCGAGTATCGCAAGATGATTAAAATAATTCAATTGCTCTAATCACGATCTCAAAACGGTTGTCATAATTGGCAGAATCAAAATTTCAACGAGTGAAAATATTCAGCAAATAAATGATTAAATTTCAATCCCCTTACAAACAAAAACTATTCTCCCATATATATATAGGTATTATATTCAACATTGCAGTGTTCCTGAATTGCACAGCGTTAAATAAAAATGGGCAAAACATTGAGCTCGAATTTCCGCGCTCACATTATGATCAAATAAAACTTAGATAATAAACCCTGTTAAAGTAACCAGATTAATTCCCCAAAACAATGTACCAACTATTTACAGAAGCACCAAATTGTCAAGTAGCTATCAATGTTTTATGGGCCAAAAGAAAAGGATTAAATTTTCCATTCAAAACACAAACTTCAGGAAACATACTCAACGAGACAATAAAAATACTTTGTCTTGCTGCCCATCAATCGATTCTTTGAGCGTCTCTATTGCAAAGCAAACCTCAGTCGTAATGGCAGAGGAAATGACACAATGGAATCATTATAGAAAATTGCAGACGGCATCCTGCACAGACTTGGGCTTCTTAGTACTCATCCAAGCAGTCTAGACCGTCCCTAGCAGCAGTGTGATGTCCTGCGTGGAGCTAGGAAGGAAGCTGCCGTCCGGTGTTGTGCCCTATGGCGAGGCTCCGACGCCCCCAGGCGATAAACGGAGTCACACGGAGTCCACTCAACGATTACATTTTCTATAAGAAATGTTTCTAGTCGTCCCTTGTTGCAAGTACAAAAGCGTATGTCGATTAATAAAAACTAAATACCGTAGTTTCAGTATTGAGGTTGGTTTTTTTAACTTTTGGACGTCGATTGAATGATATGCTGCTTTGACAAATTCAATTTCACATAATAAGCACTTTAAGCTTTTTTATAGTTATTCCGTTAATGATTGTAGGGTATCAAATATTCCAATGCGTACACAATTTGAAAGCATGAATAAAAATTCGCTCGTATAAATTCTTGTTAATAAATTTTAATGCAACCTGTTTATCCGTTTTGATCACGAGAAGATACTCACGGACGAGCGGAACAGGCACGCAAAGTGTCAGCGGATTAACCATCCCCAGAGAACTCCACGGCTCCAAACTGCTCTCAATAGCTCTCGAAATCTCGTTTTCCACCAAGCACGCACACCGTCCAAGGGCCACGTAAAATTCAGCGAAGCTCTTCAGCCTCGTAAGGGTTCATCCCTTTTAGCCTGAGGGATGAAGACTCGCACTCGAGCCATCGTTCCCACGATGCAGAATAGTGGAATTTTTTAGCCGTTACGGGCAAACAGTATCGAGAGAAATACTCTATATTGTAGTAGCATATTACTAAATGCTTTTATGATATCAAAACCTAGTGGATCACCAAAATATTCAAACCTATGCGAGAGTCATACTAGGAAAATAATTCAAATCCTCTGTAGGAGCGCCATGAAATATTTGTCAAATTTGTTCGTTTCCTCTTACCTGTCACATGCAAATAGAAATGAGAGTGTTCATGTTGTAGACGGACATGTCAAAAAACACACCATTAAAAGATGCATATCAGTAGTGCTCGATGCTGTTCCGAGTTTGATCAGAGCTAAGCGGGCGCCGGTATTTCGAGAAAACAAGGCTCCCCTCGAGATGAGCACGCACTCACACGGCTCATTTGAGAGGACATCAACAACTCACGGCTTCCCCTCGCTGAGATCCATTAGCAGAAGCCTTAAGTCCGTGTAATGGTAGCCGAGCGCCGTGTCGAACAAGTACCGAGCAGGAAGTTCAGTGTACCTCTCAACAGGCTGACACAGAAGCTCTTAAACACAGATTCGTGAAATGCAATGAACGAGCAGAGGTCTTTTTCAACGCCCGTGTACACGAAAATAGAACATTCTGAGAGGAAAGGTGAAGCACGGTAGGTATCAATTTATTGCGAGGGCGCTGTAGTTCTCGAGGAGGTACAAATTCGGAAAGTGCAACGAAGAAATCCAGGTTTTCTACAAGCTTCCTATATATAACGCGACAGTAAGGACTGCACAGCATAACGCCTATGACGTTACTAAAATGACATATGTAGTTCAAACATTTGAAGCTTCACATAAATCGCTTCATCTCAGATGCTGAGTAGACAGAGTTGAAATAAGTTTCATTTAAATGGGAGCTTTATGTATACTCAAGTTACGAACATCACATTATGAGCCGTACACACCGTTCAAGAGAATCAAAGTTTCACACACAGGCCAATACGCCAGATGAAAGTGGAACCAAACAAGCCAGGACTTCACGTCTCCTAGTAAGGAGATGGCTACCGGCAAGCAGTGGGGAGGAGAGGGGCACTATGAGGGGTTAGGGATACAGGGGGCCCGAGCAACCCCCCGGCGAAGAGAAAGGTTGAAGGGCTTACCTTCAGCGGCCCCGAGGAGAAAGCAGCTTACCGACCAGCCAATAGTGAGCTGCAGCCGAGGCTTCACAGCACCTCGTCGGTGAAATGTCAGCCTCGTTCTCTGCCACCTCAACATTTTACGTTTTTTTTGAAGGAACGAACGCCAAGGGAATAGCATTTGACGGATTTATAACATAAATCTGTAGTTCTCTTGGGTTGAATACGTAGGTCTATTCATGCCAATAAAATGAACTGGAGAGCGTCAGCACGAGTGTGGTTATCATTAACATAAAATGCCTTATTACGAATGAAGACTAGAACAAACTTATCGGTAAGCTACATGGTCAGAAACAAATTTTGAATACTCGCTTATTCTTCAGGTATAATCATGTAAAATTCAATTACAGATTTTTGATTGAATTACAATAGTTTACTGTTGTAAAACAATCATGAAATTATCATATCCCTGGTTAAAAATATCGAAACCATAAGTGACAGACGGGGGTGAAATCACGCGGAATCTTTCAACGATTGAAACGGAAATCCCAAATACTATTGAATGAATTCACATCAGATACATTTAATATGCTCAGACGTAGCATGTATTTTAGAGAACGTAGACTCCACTAACTTGTTTCGCGCGGTAAAAATGGACAACATAAACCTAGAAGATACGAAAAAGCAACGCTATTGAAAACTCGAATTCATGGACTTTGACACATCGATAATCACTGCCAACCAGAGACGCCAAGTATTCATAAAATTGTTAAGTTCAATTAAGTTTGGTGATTATGAACTACTAGACATGGAAAAAACTTTAAATAGGGAGTTTGCGAAGACTAAAAAAAAGTTCCTCGAAACGAACAGTTGTGAACCAATATTCAAACCTTTATTACTTTCATGATTTTAGAGATACTAAAGTGGATGATATTATAACGAAAATTTGTCGTAAGCAGATAGCATTAATTTGGTTTTGATACAACAAACGAATGTCTTAATTCCTGTTCGAAAATTGCAAACAGCACAATTTCTTGTCCTCGGCGTTACACGAGCTACATTTTTCTGACGATAACAACAATTACAAAACTTTCACTGTTGACATGAAACATTTGTTCCTTACAAAGCTTATCAGTCTTCAGTTACTCCCAGAGTACAGAGTGGCGCTCATATAAACGGTCGTTATTAAAGCGACCAGCTGTCCTTTTTGCAAGTACTTGTGAATTGTTGAGAGGTCATAATAAAGACAAAGAAGAAAACACCGCTATCATCGTAAAGTATTCTGAATGTGACTAACCGCCTAAAAGAATACAAGAATCCAGTAGAACTCATGGACGACTGATTTAATTTATACAAAATTTCAATTGGCTCGCCAGCCAAAATCGCAACTACTTGCAATTTTTTCTTTTTGTCTGACTCCAGTAATTTGTAATTCAAACGTTAAGTGAAGCCGATGACGAACAAAAGAATCGGCAGTATTGCCACTCAACCGTCGCTGGTACAATGGAAGGAACCAGGGCACCCGCATGATCCACAGCCAAGTCTCGAGTGCACGGCACCGCATCCTTCTGTCTAAATTGATCGATTTTTGCACCGCTGACTCTCGTGTCCAATGTCACATTTCTTAGGGAAGAAATTTACATCACACGAGTTCACAAGCGCATGTTTTTGGTGGAATAAAGAAGCTTACTAACATGGTAGTCAAGCACCAAACGGGTTTTCATTTTCCGATGTTCAAAATCACAAAATACAAAGGCAAAACAATCTTTGATTTTATCATAGCCGAGACATAGCATGCGTAGCTCAGCAGAATTCCAAGTCCAGACGCATTCTGTTCTCAAACACATTAGTTCAGGAAGAGAAGCTAGCCGCTGAAGTCTTGCAGTCAGCATCTTGAATCCACAGCAAATGCCGCAACAGTTGCATAAAATCGCTAGTAACCACCATTGCCAAGACAAAAGTGTGAAAACAGGTTGAAAATATCAGACATTAATAATCTAAATTAAAATAATATCACTATCAACGCATGACTACGGCATTCAAGCATTGGAATAACAAAAGATACGAGAATACACACGCGGTATGAACACGCAATCGACACAGTACCCTCACTAATCGTGGAAGGTAGGCAAAAGGAAAATTACATTCAATTCTGCAAAAATAATAGAATGTTTCCAAAACTGTTGAACGACACGTCAGGCGACAGAATCTTTAGATTAACGCATTTCCTGCGAAGTGATCCACCGGTGGGCCACTTGGGTTAGGTAAACAGGAAACGTTAACTAAAAGTTTTTCAAAAAATTCAATCTTTCATTTGTCTGAAAAGGAAATTCTTGCAAACGAAAGTAAAAAATATGTGCGACCCATACCTAAGGCTTAAAGTGCAACCAGTTGTGCAGCATCGCTAAACTAAGCCATCGTCCCACACACCCAGAACATGCAAGTACGCTTGGACGGTTCGAGTTCAAATGTTCGTTACTCTCATTGTAACTCCTAATGATCGGGAATATGTATGTACTTAGCTCCTGTTTTCGTGCCATTTCTAAATTCATACCGACAATATTAAACATAAATGCAATTACTGATTAACTATTGAATCGACTAAAATATTTAACTTTAGACTAATGCTGTATTGTAGTACAACTCTTAACCGATATCACAGCAATGAACTCGTGATCTTACAAAATATTTCTCTAGTTTGTGATTAAACTATGTCAGCGGCTAATTTCAGAGCGTATTATGACGCAACATCAAGAAATACTTGTAATTTTCACACAAATGAAATCCAATCATCTACTTTTAGTGAAAATGTTCGCACTGGCAATCGACAAATTCACCACACTACAAAAACCTTCCCTCGTTGGCGCCAGCTCAGGAGACCGATGGGGGACAGTCATTTCCGCTGAGTCTCCCCAAGCACAGATTTTGTAGTCATTTCCTGAGGGGGCCAGATTCTAAGAAGTGAACGTGCAGGAAAACAACTAGCGGTAACCTTCACATACCGAGCCGGAATAAAATCTCGTCTCAGCACAATGAAGCATGGTATAAAGCCACGAGTTTTTCACATAATAAACAAATTTATAGTAGTATTTTTGCCAATCAACCTAATCGCACTTCCGTTTGGCTGTATTTGGGGATGCAATGATGTGCTATATCAGAGGGAAAGAAGCGTTGAGTTGCACTTGGCATTCATAAATTAGTTGGCCTATTTGCAGCTAGTCCTACTTTACCTATGATTATCTACAGAATCAACTAGCCATAAATTAGAAATTCTGAAGCCAGTTAATCCCGTCACCAGCATGGCAAATCTCTCAGCGTTGAGTGAGAGGAGTGTTCAGTAGCAGTGACTGCCGCATGCTGCCTTCAGAGTTTCGATTATCTACACACTCCTCGATGTACATTTATACCATCAACTCCGCGTCCAAACAAGGGGTGTTATTAAGGTCATTCCCTTAAACTTGACACGTTTACCTACTTCTCAACCAACAATGAATAGTTTTATTGAAACCGATTTGAAAATGTCAGGAGTATTGACTAGTGCTCAAAAAACTATTCGCACAATTTGGAAATCATGACAGCATTAAAGAACAGAAATGCACCCATCATGCTTAAATCTCTAGAAAATTTAACCGATCAAAATAAACGTAAATGTAGGAAGTTTAATTTTAAGACACTGCTGTACTCATACAGGGTTTATTAATTATCGCTCTGTAAACAAAACGTTGTACACAAAAAATACATTCATTATTTCGTACTATAAAACGTTATACAATCATCTTCAAAGAAATGGAATACCTTTCCGGCGTTGAGTTGCCAGTAGTTGATGAAGTGCAAGATAAGAAGTCTGCATAGAACTACACACGTTCGTATTACCGTGGACAGCAGTCACGGGACGTCCAGGAAACAAAAACAGCAGAAACAACAAAGAGACAGTAGTGAGCAGGTAAACAATTACCATATGCATGAAACTTAACACGTTGACTCCGATTGCCTGATTGGTGTAAAACTTCACTTTGTACGCATAGTCACTAGAAGTGATCTGAAAAAATTACAGAACCTAACCTAAGTGGTACACATACGTACCACTTCGGAGTCAACGCGTTAATCGAATTGTGCACTTGTAAGGAAGCGACATCGGTAGGTGTGACAGACGCCGTCCAAAGCAAAATGTCGGGAGAACACGCACCAACAACTGAGCTCAGGATGACTAACATTTAGACAGGAGCGTATCAGAATCTAAGGAACAGCCAAGTTCTGCACATTTTGGAGTTCCTGACTATTGGAATTTCACAGGCAAACTACATTCAAGTCCAAAGTCCTTACATTTTAAAATTGTTTTCCCTAGTTTTTCGTCCGGCGTCGAACGTTTCTTTTTAGGCTAATAAAAGCGAAATTCACGACTGCGAAGCCACATTTCTACAGCTGTGATGTGAACCATCGCGTCGATACCAGCCACCACACCTGGGCGCAGCACCTCAGGAACCCACACCAGCTACAGGCGTACCATGACGCACTCATACGGCTTTCCAGGCGCTTATGCTGCAGGTAATTGACTTCTCAGTGCTGCTGATTTTTCATTTTCTCTTTATTTTAGGTTTACATTCACTCCGTATTGAACGCCATGAAAATCAACTGTATATCCCAACTTGCTTGTATAACCTAACTTGCTTCTTCCACAAATCTACAGTTGCTCAGCTGGTTCTCCAAACAGAATTAAAACGTAACTTGAACGGAGACAAGAGCTATTAACTATTGACGTGGTGTTATCTGAAATTATGTGACTAACTGCCGGTGAACGAATTCAAATGAGAAAGAAACTAGAAAAACAGAGATGAGGTTTGTGTGTTTCAGGCGGATAATCAAAAGTTTCCAACTCTTAAGTGTATCTCGACTGAAAATAAGCCTTAAGATTACGAGTAACTGCTGCATAAATGAACGAAGCAAACACACCAGATAATGAGGAACTCAAGTCTTCAAAAAAAGCAGTTAACATCTTCATCAGTCATATGTTCCATGTGAGATCAGGTATGTTTGGCAGAAGTACAGTTATGCATTAAAATAAATGGGGAAACAATGGAAAATGCGAAAAATTATATGGGAGTGGGGGTTCAATAAAGGTAAAAAAAACGTATTTATGGAACTGAAAAAACGCCAATATATTGAAAATAAAAATACATTTTTTACTTTTAATTTAATTTCCCCCCTTTCCTCCCAAATAAATTCACAAATATGCCAGATTTTCAGCATTCTGTGGAAGGCGTACGAGTGTAGCGCATACTTGCACGAGCATTAACACATTATCTTTTCTCGGAGTGCACCTATAGTTAGAAAAGCCACGACTTACAACTAATTCTTACAAAACAACTTTGATAGGTTATTTGCGCAAATCTTATGCACATATAAGGAGAACAATTACAAAGTACTATCAAGCAGCTAATCCCTGGTATGCACTTTCTACCACTTAATATTTTAGATAAAGAAAGCCAGAAAAAATAGCATATGATGGTATACTTAAAATTATATAATCTCAAAAATGCATAGAACGTACAAACTTCTCTCCATAATTACTGAGTTTAGTGAGCAAGATTCGATATTCTTGACGAAAAAGAAGCAAAACACAAATATTTTCACAACAGCAAAGTATCTACAGATCATATGCTATTGTAAACGTCTTTTAAATAACATTGCTACTTACCTAGAAGCAGAAGCGAAGAAAGTATCCAATTCATAATTGCAGCAAAAAGTTTCGTTTATCCCACCATCGGACGAAAACAGTACGAAATACACTTCAATTCAACACTGAACTATCCAGCACAAAGTTGAGTATCACTGTCTTACAACACCATTCACAAAAACAATTCTTGCATCCACGTGTGCGCTGATACGAGCCAGGGTGTTACGAGTCACAGGGCGTAGGTAGAGCAACTTCACGCACACCCACTTTCGACCGCGTGCATCTTCCAACTGAACTGACTACTTCTTCAGCGACAGCGGCCACTTGGAACTTCGGAAGGAATTGCCTCACTAGAAGCTGGGTCGACACAGCGGTTGCCACGCACCACTTGTATTTAATGGAGATACAATTTACCAATCTTCAAACTATCAGCAGATTCGCAAAATGTTCATACTATATAATCAACCGAACACAAGATGACGGCTTAAGTGTTGATATTTCTGAAGCTATGTCTCATTTATTTCTCCCTTTTTTTCTAAAACGGCAAAGAGTACTGTCATATGGCAAGCGTAGTACGGACATCACGTCACTACTCCTACCTGAAAAACACTCAACAGATGTGTAAGAGGCGTGAGCGTTTACTCTCGACTCCTAATGCAATTAAGTGTATTTTCTGAATGAAACTCACTCTGATGTACAGCTCATTTTCATGGTGTTCAATACGGAGTGAACGAATGTAAACCTGAAATGAAGAGAAAATGGAGAATCAGCAGCACTGAGAGGTCAAGAATTGTACTTTTTATGTAATCCTATTCATTTAAGGTATCAGTTTCTTTAAATGCAGTCGTACGAAAACACCACGCAAGCTCATTTGTAATTACGTTAGGAAAATTTTTAATTATATAAATCCATTACTCCAAAACATAAATTTCATCACGTGCACAAAAAAATTTACTCAAAAAAATAAATTACATTTTAATGATTAATTTGGAATTTTCTTCGTTCTAACAATTATTCAGGTAATTTTTGATTGATTGCAAATATATAGTCCTTCATGGTTAAACGTAACACACCTTCAAGTAATACAGTATTTAAATAAATCGATCGTGCAAACATCAAGAAATTAACTAGCTGTAACATGTCCTACGCCATTAGTAGTTAAACCAAATTTATTTGCTATAAACAAATAACGAATCAATTTGATTTCACAGATTCTCTAAAAATCGATATGAGTGTTTGCGATATAAGGCCTATTTAACAACAGTCAGCGAGAACGAGACGATACTTTAGGTGAATAACTAAAATCGTACCTCCTACTAGTCAACTAACATCACCTGTAGATTTTAATTCGTCAATTCTCTTTTAAATAACTCCTTCAATATCAGGCTGGTTCATTTTATTCGCACACTGTATTTACAGCACGATATGCAGGTGCCGCTGAGTTTCACAACTTCCAACTTTTGAAATTTAAAAAAATTTCGATTGAGGTGTACACTGCAGATTTCATGAATAAAAACTACATATTTGAAAGGACAGGTAGTACAGACGTTTTGAACCCTCCTTATAACAACTTAACTAAATTTCTGCACAAACATCCAAGTCCATCTATTACAAGGATAAACACAAAAAATTAAGGACATATATGAAAAGTTTATAGTTATGTGGCTATCTATGGTGGTGGACTATGTGAGCAAATTTTGCACTCGTTTTCCAAATTCCCTCATGATCAACAACGAATAAGATCCAACTCAGATCAGTTAGCCATTTCCACTTGTAGATTGCAAACGTTGATTGTTCAGATTACGTACTCTACTTTGGATTACCCACTTTCTGCTCCGTCCTTTGATCAGCCCACCTAGCAAAATCATTAAGCAAGTGTGAAACTAATCGAGCAAAATCTTTCAATGTATAAAGGAGGAAAGCGAATACTAAATCCTATTTGATCCGTGGTAACCGGAACCGATATTAGATCATTTGGTATTAAAGTGGCCTACTAATTCTAACGAATTCCGACGAATACTCGGTGTCCAACGTTCCAAAACCCCAAAAGAAACAGGCAACTCTTGAACATCCATGTGCTCTTATGACCAAGCTATGCATCTACGGCAGCATGTATTTTAAGCATTGTTTTGTGGATACCACAATAAAAACTCAAAACTCAATTTTTGAGTTGAAACTGTTTGTTTTTGGGTCCCTTAACGCTAGGGCATCTTGTACATCAATTCTATACGATTAGCCAATAGGTTTATGATCACAACGCAATGAAAAAGAAGTATGTTCCTTAATTATTCACAGTGAAAAGCCATGGCGAGATCATTTCCATAACTGAGTAGTCCGAACGCATAATTGTTAGGAATGTTGTCAGCGGTCTGTCATAATAGTCAGTAGTCACGCGTGCTAAATTAGTTTCTGTTGAGGAAACTCAATAATTGAAACAGTGTTGGTTTTAGTCTCATCAATTAGTTCTGGCCCCACCGGATTCTCATATGAATAAGTTCTCCACGTAAAATTTAGATTTCTAATAAATTCTTAATAAATGAGCAATTTCAGTAGAGTGAGTGGTCATCGATGTTTATTCAGATGATCATGATAAACTTGATATCTAAAGAGTATGTCCTTATGGCGACGAAAATAACTTAACTTAATTGTGAGGTCCTAAACTCAACATTCAACGCGCAAAATCATAAGCGAAGAAAACAGCGTGAAGGCCCAAGTCTCATCCTTCATTAGCAACAAACAGAGACAAGCAATTTGGAGTATAGTTTTTCCATAAGAAGCAAGGCATAGAACCGGCAGTTCTTAATACGTTCCCAAGCTCAACGCACGGTACCACAAAATTATTTAGCAGTCATCCATTGTAAGAGGGAGATCCAAGCTCAGTAATTGCATGTAAATGGAGTTAGGAAATAAGGACTGAAAACAATAACGAGGTGCTGCAGGGTCTGTTGGATGGGACATGCTGGATGACAGTTCACACAAAAATGACGGAGCTAAGGTACACAGTACACAGCCGTTGTGTAGGCGAGTGCTTCAAGCAGCCGTGCTTGACATGCAAACATTTGCAGTCAAGCAGCCCAAACATCGGCCGCCAGAACAAAGTAAACATCTCGAGTGCCCAACTGCCGTGGATTTTTCAGCCGCACCAAGTTGTAGGCAAAGAACACACACTAGAACTTCATTTAAAGTTGAGCACCGCTGAACGACAACTGAATAGTACTTTTCCTCATGAAGAGTAGCAAATACAATGTTATTTTTAGACTTGGAATTGAAAAATTTGTAACGACCTAGGATCAGGAAATAGAAAGCGTAGCACTAGTTAATATTACAATTTGATTTGCAACTCTTGACTGTATGATACTAAGTTCGAAAGCCAACAATGACCCACTGAAACAGTAACTTCACCTAAAAGAATTGTGATGGCCTAGCACATTATATATTTCTAATAAATTTTGATCTAAACTTTGTAGATTTAATTGTAGTAAAGCCAAACGAAAACATCTGAATTTCAATAAAGTACGAACTTAGTAATCTTATACAAAAAATTTTATGCTCCTACTCCTGTCCGTGCTCCAGCCTGCCTATACCTCGCACTCCTGTCCGTGCTCCAGCCTGCCTATACCTCCCACTCCTGTCCGTGCTCCAGTCTGCCTATACCTCCCACTCCTGTCCGTGCTCCAGTCTGCCTATACCTCCCACTTCTACCTTCTGACCTCCCTGCTCGTCCTATCCACCATCTGCTGTGTGGTGTTTACACTCCGCGTTTGTTTAACTCTCCCGCCTGTCCTGTGACGGCACAGCGCTCATTTCCGTCTGCGCACCACGCCAATAATGCTTAAATTTACAGGGAATCTTGCAACTTCTCTTTATGTCGAGTCAATTTTATACATTCAGAGCTTCTCAGTCTCCATAATCATGTCCTTTACTTATTTATTCATTTTATAGCAGTTAACGATTGCTGTAGCTTGCCACTCTCACTCACAAGGTTCTCAATGTCAGAAGCAGGCAGCGCATACCAAAGGGGCGTAAGAAATAACAACTTATCTTTCGGTGAATCTAATTACTATAAATTAATTTTTTTACCACCCATAATCTTGTTTTTAAGCCCGAAAAAGGCATGATAAAATTCCTTAATAAATTCTAATATTTTACGTATATATATATATATATATATATATATATATATATATATATATATATATATATATATCAACTACTCATGAGGACTGAAAAATAAAATTTTATCGAAATGTTGGACTGCATACAGCCCTTTCCAGCAACGGTTTTCGGAGCTTGGTACCAGAAATTACTGTCCTCTTCCTGTCTACTCCCTTTTTTAGATCTATATTCCTAATTCCTGTGTTCCATTTTCTCCTGTGTTCTCATTCCTACCCACGGAGTGGATTAACAACAGGAGCAACAGCTGGCAAACAGCTCAAGTCCGGACGCACGGACCAGCGTCCGGAAATGTCCTGGAAATCTTATACCCGGAATAGATAAAAAACCGAGGAAGGCTACGGTTTATAACTACACTTTTATTTGTTCAGACTTGTGGGGCGAAGTGACCGTAAAAACACAGCTGCTTGGCGAAGCCCATTGGACAGTCCAGGTAGAAAAGGAACCTCTGAGTAGCGAGTAATTTTTCACTTAGTACCACGAAAACATGAACATAAAAAAATATTTTCCAAACTTCATAACTTTCTGCCCAATTTTTACAACGAAATAACGTTCCTGTACATTTATTACACGTCTGGAAGTCGAAGGTAACATTTGAATCTCAAACTTCATCTCTTGTGAATAAATGCTTGATATCGATCGTTGATCCTAATCTACCGTGCTAGAATAGCAACCACAAGTTTTTGAAATTTTTAGCATAATTGAAAGTTAGAATGTGCACCCCTAGCAAAATCTATTTGTATTTCTTAACACGTTGACTCCGAAGTGGTACGTATGTGTACCATTTAGGTTAGGTTCTGTAATTTTTTCAGATCCTTCTAGTGACTATGCGTACGAAGTGAAGTTTTACACCAATCAGGCAATCGGAGTCAACGTGTTAAAGTTTGTTAAGAAAATACTCAGTATGTACTCGCACTGTACCACTTTCAAAGTTCACTTCGAACGTAGATAAATTCAACTACCATCGTCACAAGTTTGATGTAAAGTTTTATTTCAGGTCAGAAAAATATTTGTTTGCTATTTCTAATTTTGTTGATTCTTTTGTTCTAATTTCATTATTCTTTGTGTCACAAAACGCTGCTAAGAACAAAGTTACTTTGAAGAAACATGTCATTGTGTGGAATAAGAAAAGATTAAATATCAGAAGATAGTTCACAATGACGGCGTCATGCTTGTCTACGCACACTACACTTGTTCAGCCACGCGTTATTTCGTTGCTGAATTGATCTCGCAATGAAGTTAACTAAAAATTTTATCACAGTAAAAGCGTGTCAACTAAATTTATTGTCGTTTTCCTTCGCCTCTGAGCTCTATTGGATTCAAAATAACTGAGGCGTAATGAGGAAATAATGGAAAAGCCTAGCTTATATCGTCGTAGGATCTCACCAGCGTAAGAAGAAACGAGTAAACGGAATAAAGCGTTCTTTTCCTAAAGACTGATCACAGATTTAGGAATATAATTAAGTCACTTGAGAGACTTACGTCAGTATTAAAATAAATGGTGTACGAATATCTATTAAAATATAACGAAATTCAGCTTAGGAGGCTAAACTTCAGTATGAAACCGAATGCTACACTCGCTTTACTTGCATAGATACCAAGCATAGATAGCAGACTTAAGAACTTTCTTTGCGCTGATTTATGGATTTCATTTTGATAATAGAATAATTTCCCAACACTGAAATTATTTGTTTATACCACCTCAATTAAATTGGAAGAATTCATTTCCTATACTTAGCCAAAATTGCTGATTGAAACTTCGTTTGAAACATTTTATACGCTACATGTGAATGCATAAAATTAATTTCAATAGAAATTCAATTTAGAGTTTACTGGGACTTGAAACATCAAGACACTCTTCATGCTCATGGTTCCAGTTACTAGAGGAAGCGGAGTTCAAAGCTGGGAAGAAATGTTAAGGTTCTTTACTCAGCAATCATTGATATTCTTTAATCAGGACTCAAAGAATTACACAACGACGATATTCTACGTAATTATTTCCAGCATGGGAAAAATTTATAAACAAGGAAAGAGTTAATGTTCTAAAACTGACTATGAAAAAGAAGAAAAAGTAGAAGAATGAGAGAAAAGAACAGAAAAAACTGAGTTACACAAGAATTTTAAAGGTTCCCAGCAACCGAAAAGAACAAGCATTTATACCCTTAATTCATACATAATTTACAAAGCAGAAAGATGAATGAGAAATAATGGTTTCTGCGAATATTTTGAAGTGTGACGTGTTATTTTGTAAACGCTCTTTTATCACCGAATCATTGAACAGAATGTCCTGCAATAATTAGAGAAACATTGCTCTCTAATTTTGTTGCTGAAAGTACATACTAATCATCAAGAAAACGCCTTCAAATTAAAGAAAGTATCGTAAATCATTTTTTTCATTTCAACTAATCTGAATAGAGTGCAGTCCAGTTAAGTCCTTCCCAAAGCACCTTGAGCTGAACAGTATCGACTTAATTACGAAATAAACCAGTACGCTGGCATGAAAAAAGAATCTTCAGTTGAACAGGTCATTTTGAAGAAAAATTGTTCGTTTTGACTTTGACAATGTAGCACTAAATATGGTCAGTACAATATTTGCATAGAAATAAAAGAACTTTACAAGTGCTTTTCAAAATATATGTGTCTATCTGAAAAAGTCATAATTAAATTTTAGAATTTTGAAACTATGTCGTAGAAATTTTCACAGGTAACCATAGCACTAACTACACAGGGATTACCAGCATAAATTTGAAGTTAAAGGATATGAACTTGAACGTGACTGCTGTTCATACACAGGCCAGTAGCTATGGAACACATCTCACCCACAGAATTATTAGCTCCTCACGAGCAAAACTGATGGTAAAAGAACATTTATTGTTATTGCTAGCAAGATATAGCTTCTCACAAAACACAGACACTAATGCGGTATGCACATAAAGCTGCTGCAGGTGTACTATCATGGTTTACTTAAGTTACTAGTTCACTATCGGCCGCACATATCTTTATGACATATGCAGGGCAATGGAGGCAAGACATAAACATACTTTTCGTACGACACTGCGGCGCAGAGAGGCACATCCACAAAGGAACAGATCTTGTCGGCCGAAGCTGAGAAAGAATTAAGGCCGGTAAATTCTTGCTCAGCAACCTTTGCCTTCTTTTGCAGGACCATGCAAGTTTCATGCTCGTACATACGAAGCAGGAACATGCAAAGTAGTATGACCAGCACAGCGCTGCGTATGTGATGCAAAGAGCGCGTGCCCCACTCATGAACAAGCCTGGAAGAGTGTCCTCTTTGGCTCCCGATTAAATTAAAATTACGCATGTTTTCCCACCTATACTTTCGATATATCACAAAAAGTTCATGATAGAAGCTTCGCTAGCGTATAAAGCATAAATCCAATCAATTACGAATAATACCTATTCCTTCACCCGAATTTTACAATTACTATATTCACACGTGAAAAAACACGGTTTTTGCTAAATTTTTCATTTTAATTTGCCAGTGGACGCGGGCTTAGCGAAAGTTTCCCCATTGATGCAAGTGCCTTTGGTATCCACAATACAATGCTTACAATACATGTATACCCTACGAAATTTCTCTTATCTAAATCCGTAAGAGCGTCTATTATACAGGGTGGCCCATAAGTAAGGTACCTTTTTAAAACTACAAGTGCAATGCCCGTTAATAATTTTTTCCCAAACGAATCAGTTTTGGGCTTGGGAAGAGAATTAGTTTTCTATCGGACGAACAACGTCTTTCTTGCTGTCGAAGTCTTGCTGCTTCTTTATTACGGTTGGACATGTTTCTAACCATGTTGGCCTTTTTTGCCGGAATTTTATTCTGAAATATCCTCTATTATCTCTTTGAAGCTTTTCAAGAAAATCACAATTCCGAAAACAATAACTCAATTTCCAAAATCTTTGGCCTTATACTAAGTGGTAGCCAGGTTACTGGTCAAATTAATTTAAAACATTTCTTTTCGCATTATCAGTTAAAAGAGTGCGTCCACTCATGGTTATTATCCTAGCATGCATTTCGGTGAGTCTCGATTTTTCGCAGCAGTGTACCCGTGCCAACAAAAATGATGGCAAAAAATATTTATTAATCTTTCTTGAGATAATCTTTCTCTCGCTCTTCTTTTTCGCTCTCGATTCAGTCTTTTTTTTCGTTCCAGTGGAGTTTCCATGCTTAAGCTTATTTCAAAGGCAACTTATTTTTCTTGTGACAGTAATAAACACTTAGAATACAGTATTTTTGAGCCGCAATATACCGCCGAACTCTGTATCCATGATACGGACTCGAGAAGGGGTCACACGGACGGACGGACGGACGCGGCTCTTATTATTATAGTGATTTTCAAGAAAATCACAATTCCGAAAACAATAACTCAATTTCCAAAATCTTTGGCCTTATACTAAGGGGTAGCCAGGTTACTGGTCAAACTAATTTAAAACATTTCTTTTCGTATTATCAATTAAAAATATCAAAGCATCATAATGAATTTCAACAGAAAAAGGTTTAAAGAAAATTTCTATTTGTAAAAATAAACCGATTGTGTATTCTGGATACCATAATACAAGTGAAAGGGAATTAAATTGCCACAGAAAAATAATGCAATAGAATGACTTTTTGTATTTCTTAAGCTTTATCCTTGTTGTTATCAAAGCTATCGATTAGAAGAGTGTGACACTCGGACAGACGGACTGACGGGGCTCTTATTATGGTATAGATATTGTTCCTCGCACTTCCGTTTAAGAATATTTGAAAGTGCTGAACCTCGTTGAAACAATATAAAACCATGAATAAATGTGTCGTCCCTACAATTGTACCAAAATTTTCAAATAATGTCGGTAGGGACTAAACAATATTGAATTCCGTATAAAAACTAGAATATAAAATTCAATCGCTTGCAACCCTGATCATGAAAAGAGGATCATATTATTAAGTCCTGCCTTATGCAGATTGTATTTTTCCTAATACTATAAGTGAGTCTTACAATATTGTACTATAATAACTTCAAATCTTTTAACAAATAAAAAACATATATGAGTAGATAGTGCTTATAAGCGTTAAACTTCTCAGACTGAGTTAACAGTAAGTAGGAACTTTAGCTAGGGGTTCTGCTTCAATCAATTGTAATTCCAGAATTACAAACGTGGCAATCTGAGCTAGAACATTCCCAATAAAGCCCACAACTTATCCTTGCATGTGAAGTTAGTGATGCAAGAGAGCCATAGAGACTGTACACGATCTAGTCAAGGGTGAATAATTACCACATAATAAGCTAAAGATGCGACGCTATGGCATCACTACTTAAGAGCGACGATTGAAAACCAACAGTGCATCTCCACCAGACATCAGCCAGTGAACTCATGGTCAACAAGTATGCGCAATGTGGCTTCGCTTAATTCGTTTATAGGCATTTGAAGAGATAATTCGGCCTGGCTGCATTATTAACGCGACAGTTTAAGGTCCCACTCGCTAGTCAACTCCCCAACACTCAAACTTTACGCATGTACGACTCCGACCGACGACACGACTAGCTTGTCCAGCCAATTCGTGACAATCGGAGCCTTTTGTTGAAACTTCCTGCATTCTCATTTAGACCCAGTAAAGTAACAGAGTTAAGTGACTTGTGCTAGACCAATGCAAAAAATTTGAATTTACACAAGCTTTTCAACTTTTCGACCAACCCAAGATGATAATGTAACGATCATATAAATAAATTTATAAAATTAACCTCTTATCAAGGTTTCTAATCAATATGAAAAACAACGCGAGATTCATCTTGTTTCCCACGAGAATAAAGCATCATTCTGATATGCAGACAATTTTCTGTTCTGATAACAACTAATAATTTCTGGTAAATCAGTTGTCTTAACATCGTCGATAGTAGAGAATGAATGGTTAGTGCAGGACTGTTAAAACTCACAAGTTTCCAAAAATCACTTCTACTTGATATATTGTAAAATTTAACAACCTAATGCGTTGTGTAGAAATTAATTAAAGAATTAGCATGTATTTTATACGTACGACCGAGTGGCTTAAAAAAACGATTTGATAGATTAACGTTTTTTATTGAGAACACCAATTGAGCTTTAGAAAAATGGACATGAAATAACGAGAAGTTACTATTAAACACAAACATTGCAAATCATTACTACTGAAAAAACAAGCAACGATGCGTACAAATATAAACAATCGGGTGCCACGCGTAGAGTGTACAGGATTAGGCTAAGAAAAACATAAATATGATTTCCTACAGGTTCTCCTCGTGCTATTGCTAAAAATTACATGCCACCTTAAACTATTCACAGCTCAGTGGGTATATTTGTGTTGATTGGCTCCTGATATTGAAAATTTCTGAAGTTTCCTTCAGGTGGTAGTTGATAATTAAACTCAAGCGTAAGCAATCAATGTGCGTTTTTAGAAGTTTTGGCTGAAAAATCCTAGCACCTCTAAAACGGAACTTTGATTTAATGAGTCCCTGAAACACAAATTATAATAATTTTCCCAATCGAGAATAACAGGTGATAAGGATGCTTTTACAAGCAAATAAAGTTTTAGACTTTACATGGACTATAGCATCTGAATGATTTAGTTTTATGGTAATTTTATTTATTACTAGTCTTCTTAACAGATTTGAACTTGGAATGACACAATAAAAATATAGTTGAGAGAAATTCTTAACAAACAATTATTACCATAGATCAAAAGCAGACAATTAACGGTAGTAGTTGACTAATACTACAACTAGATTTACTAAAGCAGTTGACTTGAGACAGCTCGAGTTGGCAGCTAGATTTATCAATCGTAGAACTGACCAGCCTTGCAGCCAACTGACGTAACACAACTGAATTTCATCAACATGCTAAGCAGAAATAATACAATGAACGCGACTGCAGACGCAGGCTTGACGAACTTTTTCTGAGATGTAATAATTAAAACACCTTAAATTCCGTGGGATAATGTTTATAGAAGGCCTTGGACTTTTTCATTCACCTGTTTACTATTGTACTAATTTATTTATTCGAGGAGCCTCTGCGATCGCAGCGACTTAAAGTTTGAGACGAAATTATTCGTAAGTCTCTGTGCTCGTCGCTGCCATGTGTGAGCCAAGACTAGTACTGGAGGTCCGGCTAAACTATCATTGAACTAGCAAAACAGAGAGAATATTTCGTGCCTGTATAAATTACTGGTTTATATTGGTATGGGTGTTGATCAATGTATAACGTCATACTATCACCTGACGTCACCTTGATTCTATCACCTAGAGTCTTAATATTTTAAGTAACATCCATTGCATATTTCAGATGCAAGGTCTAAAATAAAATGTAAATGCTGGGATGACTATTCATTTGATTAAGTTGCGAATTTTATGGTAGAAATATAATATTTAGGTTTATTCAACATTCATTAACAAACTTATGTACTAAAAATTTTGATCGTTTCAATTAAATAATGGTTCAGTATAAAGAAAATGAAGAAAATATTTCTGAAAGTTTGAAGAGAGACGACGTAAAAAATAAACACTCGGGATAAGTCTTGCACTTGAATAATAAAAACAAAGACACATTTAATTTCCCTCTAGTACCGAGGAAAGGATCTCATAAAAGTGAACGAGATGGAGCGTACGGCAATTTTCTAGAGCCGTAAAACGCACGTACGTATGTCTCTCTGGCTATAAAAGACGTAATCGTAAATGCACTCAATCCTTTTGTGGAATAGTGAAGCGTGTTTTAAAAAAATCTCAAGATGCTAGTGCCTGCGCGCAATCTGCCTCGTACCTCCCGGTGCTCTGGTCTGCGACTCGTCGTGTTAATCGGTCTGGTGTCCGTTGCCATCAACGAGTTGCATTCAAGTTTTAACATCTTCTTCCACAGGGGAAAATGGGAGTCAAATGCAAATTACGTCTTAGCAAACGCCTCTTTATACATGAACTCGCACGACTGCTTATCGCTCTGGTCGTTTGTGTTGAACATCTCGGTCTGGTGGTCACGGCAAGCTTTCCACTGCGCTTAACTGCTGAGTTAGTACACTAACTTCTTATTCGACGGGTAATTGACTTCCTCGCTGCCTCAGATGACTAGTGCACCAGTCTTTATCTTTTTTGAAAACAGACGTTGAGGATCGGGGTGAAGATTATCCTGCCCAGCGTACACATGCCTCAAGACACCCAGCGTTGCAGAACGAAGGAAAATAAGAAGGCTGGCATGTGAACAGCAGCGATAGCTATGAACGTACATGCTATTTAAATGGACAATGAGTCACAAATTACAGACATGGCTCTACTCCAGGCTAATATTTGCCCAACTAGTCACGCATAAATTGAATAATTCATTTGTGAATAAACATAAAAGACTTAAGCTAATACTCGTCTGCGGTTCAGTAAACCCCTTACAAACGAAAAAAAGTCAATGCATTGAACCGTAATGAATTTCATGTTACGATATCAAGAAGAAGAACTGATTGAAAAATAGTGGGACGAAAAAAGTCGAACATTAAAGGGGTGAAAATAAAAATGAAACAACAGTACACATTGCAGAAAATCAGAAAAGTTATGCATCAGATATAAACACATAATTGTCAATGGTGAAACAAATAAATTTACGAACGCAAGCACTGAGAAAACACATCTCTTCGGGGTTGAATTGATAAAAAAAACCCTTAGCATATTATGTCACCGTCCTTACTCCATCTGAAATTCGCTAGAGTGCAGTGCCGTTCAACTTGCTTTCCCTGATTTGAGAACTTCTAAATACAGAACGTTTCAAATGTAGACATGGTTACGATTTCAATATAATTATGAACATACTCTGGCCTAAGGTTTTTAAGAAAGTAGGGTTCATGGACGCTCGAATTTGACAAATCTGTGGAGACCACCTCGTGTACTTGTGTGGTAAGTCAACAATTCTTTGAGATAAAGACAACTAAAAAGTGCATGAATTTCGCTGTCTGCTTATTCTCAGAAAAGTTGTACGGCGCATTTACTTCATCGAAAAAAACTCTTGCCGATTCGGTCTGGTTCATCTTAAAGTATAAATTTACTCGTTCTATAAGCTTAAAATAGATACATTTATTATGTTGAAGTTGACATGCTATTCTTTTACTTTCCAAGAGAAGATTAGCTACATATTGTCTAGGATTGTCTATAACGATTAAGTCTAGTATAGAAACTGGCGAATTATTTTTTCGGGTTTCCCTTTGTCTTTGCTGGCTTACGGAGACTTTCGCCAGTAATTTGTTGATGGAGGCCGAGCATTCTAACTCCACCAAGTTTTATATATAAAAAATGATTCTCTTTTCAGAATTAATGGCTACAAGAGTCTAATACCGAAAGACACACTGCAGTTGAATCTAAGACGTTTTTTGAATCTCCCGTACCTGTAAATTATGCCCCTGCCCTGCTGGTTTAGTGATTTTTATGTCGAAAGGACGATTTAATAGAATGTTGAAGGCCATGAAGAAAAAAACGGTGGTTTAGGTGAGGCTATTAAGCAATTTGCCCGCTGAGTTTGCGGTTACAGACAACGCAGTCATTTACTTTCAGAAATTTGCCAGCAGCATTTGTTGGCGATCAGACGCGCTATGAAAAGAAGTGATCGACACAAAAAGTGAAGTCAGTCTCCCCGGCCGCTGACACCGGTATAATCTCGGTGGCTTCATTGCTGGCTACTGCAAATCAATTGTCTGAGCTAAGCATAAATGAATGAGCGATGCAGCAAAACATTACTCAAAAACATCTGTTGTAAATGCATAATAATAGGTAATTATTCACATATGTTTCGGCAGAGGAGTGAGGAATAGCGTTTGTGATCATGAACTGTTTTAAGACATCTTTAGGTCATAATGTGGTAAAACTTTTCACAACTATTCCTTCATACGAAAAATATTTACACAGCTAGACGGAATGAAACCATTACATAAAATTCTTGCATAAAATTATTTTCAAATAAAACAAAATTCTCAAAACATAGTCACAAACACACAATTAACTAGAGACACAAGCAAACTTTGAAAGGGACAATAAAAGCTCGTGTCAGCAATTTTTACCACTCGTTATCCATGCGTCATATTATTGAAAAAATAGTGAGTATCACCGAAAGACAAGTTCATGAAATAATGATACTTTCAAAATGTTGTTTTCAACACAATTCAAATAAATTACAATAAAGCTTCGAGCGCACAATCTCTAAGGGAAATATCCTAAAAAATACTAATGCCTCAGGATGTTATTTTCCATAAAGCACGGAACGGAGGGAGCTGTAGGGTATACTAGATACACTTGAAGAACGCTAATGCTTCCAGTGTTGGGCTGTCGCCGTGCAGATGTTGATCTTTCAAAGAACCGGTTCCTAGTATACATGGAGCACCAGGCTCCGCTATGCCTTCACCACACGCGGGCACTGGACAGACACTTCAAGACATGCATTCAAACTTCCTCAGCTAGTGACTTAATTGAAGCTTTGCTTTTCTCACCACGCTAGTTTTAAGTTTCCACACCTAAATTTATCACACTGCATTAAGTTTGTTTTCTCATAAAACGGTAAACAACTTTGGATGTCCAATTTCCGTGAGAGCAAAATGAAAATTTCATGCATTACCGTCAAATTAATTTCCATGGAAGAAATCATTGACCATACTTCGCCTGCTAAAACTAAAATTACTGCATATCGGGCAAACGAAGGTAACTGATTTTGCATTCAGAGGTAACTAAACCTTAAACGTAAGTAATACAGAAATGAACATAGAGCTGTGGTCGGCACACCACATACTCAACGTATGCTCTCAGGAAGATAAACAAGAAACAGAAAAATGCATGTTCTTAAAAAAGTGGCCCATCCTCATTGAGGATTTGAACACAGTGTTGGCCATGACAATCAATCATTATTTTCATCCAGTTTCTGATTATTTGATGCTCACTTAGAACAACTATGTATGAAGACAGCTTCTATTGTGGGATCATAACCACCGTTTGTAGAATAATCAACCAAATAACGAGCATCTCTATCACTTGAGGATTTTAACTTGATGGCATTTTGAAGCCCAATGTTTGATATTTTGTGTATCAACGACGTTGGAATAAATTGTTTTTATTTTCTATTGTATGAACTTGAAACAAATTGTAGACGACTAGCAAGCCGAATAGAGGCTTCAGTACACTTGACTCAACTGCTAGACTTCTTCAGAGCTATTCAATGACACTTTTACGAGCATTAATTTGATCAAGAGGATTCATACACAAGATATGTATGTAAAAAGGACCCATGTTAACGGTTCACATGAAACAGTTATTGATACTCAGAATTATGCTACCAGCATTAAAGCTCTTGCAGTTTTTTACTGCATTTGTCTGGAGTTAAACGCGAGTAAAGCTACTCGACACAGGAGGGCAGGTTCAGCCACAATATGGACAGCTTGAGAACCAACCGCCCTCGCCTGGTAATCAATCTCTTGAACCTGTCGGTCATGGTAATCAACTTTTATTATTTACACAGAAAGTCGAAGAAAAATTATCATATTGGCTTACGTCGTTGGGGCATCAAATGCACGTACTATTGTTTTTGTACTTATTAAAAATATGTTCATAAATTTTAAACCACATGTTCTAAAAACCTGAATCTTATAATTAATTTATGAACCTTTTTACGAATGTATTTTTCAACTTTCCCATTAAAAAATCGTTGAACGAAACAACACACAAACGTTCAAACTATAGATCATGAATAATAAATGATCCAATAGAAAAAATAACATTAGGTACTCGGTATACTGATATGTAACAGATTATTGGACTGACTTATACGACCAATTTTTGACGAGTAGTTCACTACAAATTCCAACTTTTAAATTTAGAGTAGAAAACCTTGAAGTAAACCTTATGAGACGATTTAGCTTCCCCTTTTTTAACTCCCGTGAATCACAATGTGGTGCGTCAATCACTACCGAAATGTAGATGATAAACGCTATGCATAGCAATCATAAAATGTTCTGGTTACAACTCCATTGCTCCATTGCTGCAGGGAGGTACCGCAGAGCTTTACAGATTCTTAAAGGGTTTTATAATAAATTTTAACTAACACTGGGTGCGTCTTCAAGTGTACATCAATCAATTCAAAGTCAGGCCCAGCGTTACGTACGTAGCCAACACAGACTCTAACGACAGGGTATTTTTGCATGGCACTTGGGTCCGTAATTCGAACCCTACAACAAATAATGCTCCCTCTTTTCCAAAATAGTTGTTCTACAGCCAGAAATTTCATCCGAGATTTAATTATTTCAAGTTGAATTATTTGCTGTTTAGATTAGCAGGTTAGTATTGGTGCTCTTGATTTATTGGTAATAGTATATCAAAATAAAATAATTTAAAACAGAAATTGTAATCAATTTTTCAACACTACGAAATTCATTTTTTTCAGCCCATACACTGGCCAAAATAACAGGACTGAAAAAAGATCAAAATTTGTAGAAAAGCTAAGTAAAAATGGATCAATAATGCACGTACTGCCGTGTTGCAAGCATTGCTGAAACAATAAAAAAAATCGTATCCTGGAGCGTGATGCAACAAAAACACTTGTAATTTTAATGCAATTCAATTAATTCAGCATCAGAAAGCTTTCAATACTGTTGACTAGCTCACTGAAACAGTCAGAGTAAGCCTGAATAATCATCAGAGGTCCAAGCTCAACAATATTACTCTGAGTTTGCAGTCAACAATGGAGCAACTTGTTTTACAATAGTTAGTGGCTACAACAACTACAAACTTCAGCACATGTCTAAAGAGAAACTTGAAAGCGAAGGAAAACTTCCAGTCTCTATCTCTACTCGTATTTCTAACTACTTGCAACAAAGTGTTTTTACTTGCGTAAAATTTCTCGAAATTACTTATTTATTTTATTATCCATGCATGGGGTACCTAATTCCTAATTCTTTTCTACTCATTTCCATGACAATTAGCTAAAATTAATTATTTACTATTGTGTGTGTAAAGAAGTTTTATTCTCTGATAATTTCGGTAATTTATTTTAACCAATCGAACTCTTACTTCCAATCAACTCGGAAATTGTTTTAGTACAACTATATCAGAACAGAGGGGTATTAGTTCAGCAGTTTCCCAGAAAAAGAGCTCATTGAACGGGCTAAATCTACAGCAAACGAATTCTCAGAAAGGACACCGTTACGAAAAGTTGAAAATATCAAAACACAACGGAGTCGGCACGTTCAAGCCTCTCGAGCTAACTATAGTACACGCGTAACACGCCTCTCGAAGCGCACCACGAACTGGACGTAACTCTGTGGCCATTGTATGGTGATCAGCTGACATGGTTGTGAGGATGTCCGAACCTCGTACGGCGCGCAGGCGATGATGTATGCTTCGTGTTCGATATCCAACACGACGGTTGGTAAGTAGTCCTAGGGAGATCAACGTTGGTAAGTAGTCCTACGGAAACCGACATCAGCAATAATTTTGTGCAACCGTTCCCTAGGAATATTCGGGTGCTGCTCACTAAGGCCAATCATGGCAGATCCAACGTTTAGACCTTTTAGACTCGAAAAATCACAATTAAGAAAGCCTTTTATGAAAATCGATTCGTAATAAGTTCTTTGCACAGTATCACTACAAAGTTCTGTCACTACATTAACGAAGTGCAGGCACTGTGGGTTTCCTTATATAATTCTAGAAATTGTAGAATGAACTTTTTGCTGTACAAGGAAAACACCCAAGTGGTGCAACAACTGAAAACACGCGACAAATTTTTTTCACTCGTAATATTTTTACTGTCATTTCTCTGAGGTTTTAAAAAAAGAAATCAGTTAAAAACACACCATCTCTGAATTTTTTAAAATCAGAGCTGAAATTTTGACACGATATCGTCATTAAAATGAGTTAAAATATTTAATAGTTTAGGGTCAACTACGGCATTTATGAACTCATTTTCCTCATGATATACTTGTTAGAAAACAATAATTACGGAGGTAGTAGGTCAACTTCGCAGCTTGAAATATTTAATATATTTTGATGATGACGCGCGACAAACTCAGCTCTGGGACATTTCTTGGCTAACCCAACGTAATCTAACGGTACAATTCGAAATGTGATGTGAACCAAGTTCTGTAGTGCATCCGTATGAGTTAAATATGAACTAAATAGCTCATTCCTATCAAAGGAACAGAAGAATGGCACCGAGATAGACTACTAATTCAGTAAATAGATTGTCGCTACTGGGGTCGAATGTTAACAGGTTTCGACTGCTGACATTTAGATGTACCGCTAACAGTGCGGCAGACTCTGTAAGTGAGGTAAAACACTGACACGTTAGCTAGTCTCTCTCTCTATAAACTTGAACAACACCACAAACTTACAATGCTGCTCACAAGAGTTTGCAACAGTAGGGAGGGAATCAGCTTCCCACGAGCGCGATGGCATGGCTTACAGAGCTCATAAGAGAATCGTGTAAACAGGGAATCCAACCCTGTTCGTAGCACAAACACGGAGCTGTGGGAACCCGCCGTATCATTGTGCACGCAGATTGACTTACTCTCACTCGGTCATTCTACACAATGAATGCGTACCGGCTCAGCCACTGGCTTATAAACACATCAAAAGGTATCAGTTAACTTTGAGCGGATTTGAGACAATAACTTTGGCACCCCGGGCGCAAAAAGAACAAAATAACTCGGGTGCCTCATAGCAGTTAACTTTTGGTGCACAGATTGAATTGACAGTGACGCTCTTACTAATAACAGCACAGAAATTTACACGTGGCGGAAGTTAACCTCCAGGAAACCAGTGGGCTTCCAATAATGATCCTAAAATAATTTCGACAAAGTAATAAAAACATTATGAGTTTAAAGCACCACGAAATTTACGCTACCATAAGCGAAGGAACCCTAAAAGAAACTTCAAACTCAACATGTGTGACTCTTACCCGATGAAGTTTCATCGTAAAATGAATCCTCAAAAATTCGGGTACACTCTTTTCTAGGAGGATACGAAATCGGCAATCACAGAAAATTAATAAATCGGCAATTTACTGGATTAAAACTGCAGAATATAACACGATTCGAGCTTACTTTGGAGTAAAAACGAGACATACACATGGTGGCTAATTTAATTGTGTTAGAGCTTTGCACGCATAACCGAAGGTTACTAAATTTAGAGTCTTAATAGCAGGAAATGAAGCATAAAAGTCGAAGAGAATATTTTCTGGAGTTGACAGCCTAAAGTTTGAATAATCTAAACTACAATTTACACTCGTACATTTACAAGTCACACTGACTGCAATCGATGCTCATAATGCAGAGATATAAGGCATCTGTACAAGCTCAGAATTTTTTACCAAGACTTCTTCGGTTTCAATAACATTTTTACTGGTTCATTAGGATTGATAGCTTGAAAAACGTGTGATACTGCCGCAAAGATTTTACTACTTCTGCAAGAGCTCTTCCAAATTTTTAACGCAAAATTTTGCATCCTGCAATTTACCCAGTAAAAAACTGATGCTGAAATAAACTTATGAAATTATGCCTGCTAGTGCTATAAATTTTCAAAAGGTTGATGACGCCGCATAAATTAACTGAACACCTAAATGCCTAGAGCAATTCCAGCAACAACGGGAACTTGCAGACATTGGCATCTGTGGACAAGCAGATGCTTTGTCAAGAAGAGTCTAATCTCTTCACAAATTTGATACAGTCACAATGCGCCCTCTTGACTGCTGGGGATATATTATTTTTCTATTTATTTACACTGGCCATGACGAGTGTATCATCCAAAGCGCTATAATTTTTTATTTACACTGGCCTTGAGGAATGTTTATCAGAAGAATCGTCATATTTTACGTCCTACTCATGCTAGCAAAATGAACGGTCAGGTATAGGCAGCACTGACAATGTACGTAAAGAACAAAGCACTAGTAAATGGTCTGAAGTTGTTGATGACGAGTGCCATTGACTTTATTCAACTACCCGAATTACTTCAGGACTTCTCCCAAACGCTTATTGGTAAAATGACCGAAAAGTTTTGACAGCATTGTAGTCATCCTTTCAATGATGAGACATCTTAATTTAAATTCAATAGGTGTGTAAAACGTATTTTCAACCTACACATTTCACTAGTTTAGATAGGAGCTTCCTCCAACTCGTGTCACTCAAATTCCACACATGTCGTACATGTCATCTCACGCGTTTAACAAAGCACATAAATATTTTTGCATGGGGAACAGCATGCATAGCACAAACGTGCGTGTGTTGCGGACTCCAGAGTTTCATGTACACGACAGCATCCAGCACGAAGAAACTTTCAGTTCAGAGTGCAGTAGCATACCAGCGACAGGTCAAGCGAAGATCCGCAGTTTTGGGGCCGCTGATGGACGTCTGGATTGTGCGAGCAGTTTCGAGCCTAATGAAGACGTCAATCAGGGCCTAGGTGGCGCCCTCAGGATTACCTCTCACATTTTAGTCACCGGCATTCACTGCGAGTCAAAGCTCGTTTACTCACCTCCCACGCTCACACGGAGTTGTTGTGTCTACGCGATAGTGACTTAGAGAGATGACAGCTTTGCAAATTCTTGTTCTTACACATGATGTAGCCATTAATAATATGGCAGGCAGTAGAAATCAAAATTGATATGTTAATTAAGTCTCCAAGTCTGCTCCTCGCGGAATGATGAATATGTGGAATTATTGTCATATATCTCGAGTCGGAGTGATATTTCGAACTTTCAAGTTATTGAATTAATTTATTGAATTAATGAGCAGAAAAGTTTATTATACGCACTTTAGTTTCCTTCGTAAGCAACAAACAGTCGCCAAAGCTAAGTGGTATTCCTACATTCGATATTGGTTTCGTGCATGTCATAGCGGCTGATGCATGAGATGTGTTATTGATAATTTGCCTTCCATCTAAATATCATACTTTAAAATATAGGTAAAAGAAGAAAACAAACTACACATAAAAGTTTTCAAATAGAATCAATTTGTGTATTGATCAAAAATTAGAATGAACCAAAAGCGGTTTGCAGAATACTATACAAAATAAAATTAAAAATATGATCATTAATGCTGAAATAAAACTTACTGTTGACGCTGGGAGTTGCTACAAGAGCCTAGCTACTTTGCATACTTAAGATATATTAGATGAGATGGAATAATTACTGTCTCATGAGGGATATTTTATGTACATAATTTACACTAACAAGTCCAGCGGGGTTCCGAGAAGCACAGCTAATTTTACGTCAACTTAACAAGGACAGAACGCAACATACGTAAATAAATATGGTATTCTGGGCTTATGCGTGTAAGCATGTAGAGAGAATATGTAAGAAGCTATTAATGAGAAAGAAGTATTGCTAAACACCGAAGGCTGGAGAGGTGAAGGCGTTCGAATGTATGAATATTAGAAGCATGAGTCAAGGAAATAAGATTCCGGAGTTGAGGGATATGGTCAGAGACAGTCATAGGTGATATCGTAGTTTCGATAGCGAAGTTAGTTTCGGTATTGTAGGAGTGACGTCATTTTAGTGGTCCGTTTGTGATAGGATTTAGTCACAGCAATGCTGTGCAGCTGTGTTATGAAGAGCAACATGGCATAATACAGTCGTACTTATGGGATACAAAAACCACGCTAGAGGCTTTCCAGTATTAGAACCAGTGTAGTAGAGTATACACATTTCCAAAAATCAGCTATGGGGTGTGAAAAGAAGTATTTTCAAGTACTGAGATTCAAATTTCAAATTATTATTCATCCATATATATGTATATCTCAACATACTAGAAACAACAAATAGTTATGATCACCGTGTGTCATTCACAGAACTCCACGTTCATCCACCTGAACTGACAGTCTGTGTAGTCTGAATTGAGATACAGACACGATATATTTATTGAAACTATTGTTGTACTTTTGTAAAATAAACAGCGCTACCATGACGATAGCTCATATCACATGCACTCATTTTTTTCTGTCTAGGAAACCAGTACCAAACAAATAAATACTTTGTAAGCCCTGAGAAGCCATCACAAATGATTGCAACAAGTATTACTTTTTAGCCCATTTGTTCGTTGATTACTCTACTGTTCCACTGCCTTCAGTGAGTGCAGTAACTTCAATTACAACTTTAAAGTTCAGGACTAGTATGAACACAGTTATTATTATCGAGCTCGAAACAGTTCATGGAGTATGGTGTAAGATAACATTTAAAAAGCTAAAATATACCTGAGCTGTTCTGATACACGTACTGTATATTGCAAAGTTAAAAATTTAATTTCTCGCTTGAAATGAAGTATTTGTCTCTAGAAGTAGCTCGTATTAAAGGTTAAGTAACTAAACATACGGGAGTAGTTCATTACAGAGCAGTTTTTGCTCGCATCTTTGAAAGGCCGTGCGAGCCCAGCGTTTCTTAGCCGATGTCTCTACACGAGAACCAACTGTATTCACACAAAGCCTCTCTCGGAGCCATGCAAATTCATGAATGCTCGAACAAACAATAGGCAAACAACAATAAGAGGTCGAATACAAACAATAGTGGATGCCGCGTAAACAATAGGCGATGTGAACAAACATCGAGGGCTGTTCACGGACTCGCTCCGTTGCTGCAGACTCTGCGATTGAGCGATGAACTCTGCCTGTGACCACGGCAAGGGCTGTGTACTCCAGCGCTGTAGGGCTTTCACTGCTCAGAGATACCCTCCAGATCTTCCTTAACACCTGGACATTTGCCTTTTGATTTTTCTTAACTCACCATGTATTTGCGGTGTTTAACACTACCACAGGAGTAGATAGTTTGAAAGCTTGAAACTTTTGTGAATGCTTGAGTACTGCAGCATTTGCGAAGGATTGAAGATTATACCTTCAGACGTCTTTAAATCTTTCTTTTATGAAACAAGTCGCCTTGAATAAGAAAGCTTACTCTACGTCAACGTTCGACTTTATGCAATCGCTATATGAACAACAGTCGCTAATTCTTGTCCGACTAGGATTGTGTCTTCCTTCTGACAAAATATGCTACGGTCTTCACAGATAGAAAACGATAAACACGCACCCATTGTTAGAACCATTTATATATCAACCCATGCTCAACTCAAGAATGAATTTAATGAGAGAACATAGATATTGATCTGAATGTCAAGTTCACTATAACTCATAAAAGACTAGATAGAACAGTGTCTTACAAAAGAGTTAGCCCGCTCACAACCCGATGAAAAAGAGACTATAATTCAGTTGACCAGGGAAAAACTGACGACTGCTAGAACAAGAAGCCTGGAAGTCTCTTTGTACGGGACACGCGAAAGAAGGAAAATGAGTATTAGGTCCTTATCACCTAGCGGATTCCAACAACCATCGCTGCTAAGTCAGGGTGGGTTAAGCAGGTACACATAAAAAGTAGCAATGAAATTACTGAAGCAAAAAATTAATAGCTTTATACGAAAATTAAATGAATCTAAATGAACATACATTTTCAGCTGTGCGCTAAATTTCAAAATATGGTATAAAATATTGGCGGAATTCACGAAATATATCTAATTTATCATGACAACTAAACTATCGTACTTCACGAGAATTAAATAGTAAGATATGAATACAGCAGATAACCCTAAATTTCAAAGAACAAAAATGTGGATTGGGTAAGAGAAATGGGTAGAGCTGTACAGCTGTTAAACAATGACTCGCGGAATCCTAGAAGACCTTTAACACACGAGGGGTGAGCGTCCGCCAAGTTTCACACCTACGCAAGCTGCAAAGTTCCTGCAAGCCAATGCTTGCCCCAACATATCAGGAGCCAAACCAATAACTATGTACAGGGAAATGTGTTATTTCAAGGTAATGTGAAAACTTTGCGCTGGAGAACGCTGAGTAACACGTACAAAAATGAACAAGAAAGACAGAAGGCCGCCTCTTTCAAATTTCATCCACATAAAACGTTGCTCATGCTCATAAATGTACAAAAAGACGTAGAATATAGGTACACAGTTTGAGTCTTGGTCTCTTTATTAAGGCGGATCACAGCTACAAGCGCTGGCTTTCCATGCCCACGTAGGAAGATTAATGAGTTGCACAGCTGAGAACGTCGACTACAAGCGCTCTACAGACCGAAAAAATCTTTTTGGTCGTACACTCACGCACAAAACACGGGTGTCTGCTCTGTTTATTAGGGTTCTCCTTGCCAAGTCAGCCAGTAAGTCAGCGAATGTAGTTGAGTAGTTAACATCTTTTGCGTTGGCGGTCACCGATGGTCAAAAGAGAAGCGCAATATACGGAAGATGGAACAGGCGGTCTAAGAGTTAGAGCAAAACATTCACTTGGGCACTGAGAGAGAGAAGTTATTGTTTTTGCAGTAGAAGTTTTCGTAGCTACTGCGTAAGCACACCCCGTTCTAAAGGATTTAAATTATTAATAATTTTAGCAAATGCAAATCATACAAGTGCTAACACAAGTCACACTGTTCATTTTTTCCATTACTTCAAAACTCAGTTCACTCTTTCCCTTTCTTGCCACACGTATGTACTAAATACCTATTGACAAAATTAAATCGACTTTGCAATGAGACAACACAATTAAGATATAAATGTAGCCTTTTGAAGGAGCACTAAAATGCAGCTGTTTTATGGAGTCTGTACTGGCGCACCAGGATTGAGTCGCTAGGATCGAGGACTGTTCGAAATACAAGATTATGACGCGTTGAATTTTCTCACAGAACTTCTTCCCAAATTATGAATATTACACTCCAATAATTCAAAACAGTAAGACTTCGAACATGAATTTCTGAACCTGAAGCTTTCGCGCAGTCAGGTAATTCAAGCACAATTCTGAACAATTGACACTTATTACTATTTCAGTAAATTTACTAGACAAAAAATTGACTTTCCGCTGTCACTAATCGTACTTTCCTTCACCAAAAAAAATCCAAGTTACACTGTCAATCAAGTACACAAAATAAAAGGTATGAAGAAAGAACTTTCAGTTTAGTTTTTCCAGAACATTAAGCAACATAAACAAATAATTACTTTTTCTGAACTATGCTTCTATTAACGATTGTGCGCTGCAAATTACATCAAACACAGAGATAAATTTTATAACTTAATCCTTCCCCACAAACGATATTTAACGTTACATTATTCACAACAAATACTCTCACTATGGCACGGCACCTAAAATACAGACTCTGTACTTATATTGCACCTGGTTTTATACTGCAAAGCGAAGGCAGAGTTTCCACTGACATCTTCCATGTATTATAGCATGAAGATGAAAGAGTAGATCGTGGGAATTGGGACGGGAACATGAGGCACACTATACACAGCGCGCTTACGACGCTGAGTTCAAGCTTCAGTCACACGCACAGTAAGGAAAATTGGACACAAGAACTCTGCGATGGAAGATATCCAGCGCTCAACAAGAGCGTTAAACTTTCTTATCTCAACTAGCGTAGGCTGTGTAGCCGACATGAAGGCAGCGTAAGCATTTCTAAAAAAAACAAATGACGGGAAACAAAAATGAAGAGCCAAGCGCAAGAGTTCTGCCCTTCACTTACTATAAAAAGGGAATCAAGAGACTTCTGAAATAAGTGTCGCAAAATAAACCATATTTTCCATGAAACATTAACAATATATAAAGCAGTCTAGCAAACGTGGTTTACCGGCAGAAGACGGTTATGTATTCAAGAAGGAAATGCCCTTAATTTGTTTCATATCAGACACTGCAAAAACAGTTCACTAAGCCACAACGTGTCTCATCACTGCTAAATTCAATACAACCACATTAAAAAGCAGATGCGGCGTGCGACACCAGCGAGGACGGGGCAAGGAAGCACGGAGGGCTATAGGGCAGCACCGGCCCCGGGGGCTACCGAAGCACTTCCTGCTGGAGAGGTTCTCACGATGGCAGCACACCTGTCCTTACGGTCCTGCCCGGTGCAGCGCTAGCATGGACTTGCATGTGTCCACACACACGGTAACTGCGTCGAGTCCTACGAAATGTGGGGAGATGTGACAAGATCTGTATTGAGTGTTATGAGACGTGCACAACACGACAGACCTCAGCTCGCACTAAAATGAAATCCGTGCAAAATCTGCTGGAAAAAAATGAGATCTGTACGAAATTTAACAACATTAGCGTGAAGTAGAGCCAGATCCATTCGAAATGTATATGACAAAAAGACCAACAAGACTTGAAATATGGCTAGCTTGAATATATCAGTTCGACATGAAATCAAAGGATATTGAATATAACTCACGCAGAAAGAAATGAGTTCAACGAGTATTTGAATGAAATCAGCGCTAGAAAACTGAGTTCAAGACAAAGGTATCTCGTTGAAATTACGACACAGAAGCAGCCATGCGAGACTTGCATAATAGTAAGCCTCTGGAATAGAAGTAATCAATTACTCAATGACTGCCGCTTCAATGGCACATTGATAAATTGATCAGAGAATTTCTTGAATTTCAACGGTTATTAGTACATCACGTTACAAAGAAAAAAACATTTCTAGCATTTATTTCCTCATTAGTATTATTTATTTGTCGGAGCATAAGGGTTAAAGCGTTCTAGATGAGCTGGTTCTAGCTGTAAATACAAATGCAAAACCAACTTTGTACCGAGTGCGATTCAAGTACGCAGCTGTCAATGCTATTGTTCATCAGCCACAGTCATATACTTATGATTAAATATTCACTATTTAATCGAGCGTGCGACCACGACATGAATCTTGTTCACACCTTAAAATTCAACCTTTATTAAAACAATCATTTTATTTTAAATGATAATACATTTGCTTGTATTTTACAACAACATGGTACATTAATGGTTGAAACAAATACGTATACGACCCTCATCGTACTCCTCCTCACTAGGCGACAACAACGTGAAATACAAATAAACTTTCAAGTAAGATATAGTTAGAGGAATCCAAACTACTGTTCGGCAAATAAATATTGATACAAATAATTTTGAAACATGAAATAGGTTTTATGTACTACAAAACCAAAAGTATATGTTTGCTATCATGTATATTTGAGTTTACATCGCACTTCAATGATGCTGGAAGAAATAGAACAAAAACGAGTTGCCAAACAACGGCTGATTGCGTCATATATCAAATGTTCAAGTCCACGTAGCCAAAATGTCGATAGCTAAAAATAAAACAAAATTCCAGAGCAACTTAAATGTCGGTTCAAATTAGAACGTTACTGAGATATTATTAGATCTGATGTCAGTGAAATTGGATTTTAGTTCTTAAACAAAAGTGTATTAATCCAAAACATGACACAAGACACATACGGGTATAATCTCATCAGATTTTAGAAGCGATTTCACAAGTGTCGATTTCTAGAACTGTGCATGTAAAATTAAAGAATTGTTACAATACTAACACTTAAAAAAGAGTTAACGAGAATGATGAGTGACAAAATATTGCACAATGATTAATAACTCAGACAATATATCCTGAGAAATTTTAGAATAGTAATAAAAGAAAATGTCCAAGTTTCTATGCACAGCATGTCGTCTAAACAGTACACGTCCTAATAATATTTTCCCTATGGAAATCCCAGTCATGAATTAATTTTTGTGGATAATTGAGTTCAGCAGCGACAAATCCTGAGGCTCTACCGAAGTCCACAATCACGTTCAGCACCTGAATTCAGTCTACCTGTTACTGACCAATATGAAGCTTTTGAGGAAATTGTTCAGTTAAAAAACAATCTCTTACATTCTTAAGGTTTTCGAATCAATAACAAATTTAACACGCAATGAGAGACAATAACACGTAGAAATCAGAAAGCCTCTATGGAATTGTTGTTTAATTACGGAAGGATTCTCATTTTCCTATCAAAAACTTTTTGCCTGTTACGATAATTAGAATACAATTTAATTGATAAAGTTAATTGTAGCCCTACAGTATGAAAACTCAAACATATGTACAAAAACAGAAATGAAAATACAAGTCTTGTATCTAAAAAAAAAACAATTGAAAACGTCTAATATCTACACTATGATTCATATAATTTCCCACAGTGAAATTGCACATGAACATTGAACAAAAAGGAAATGTTAAAACAGCGTCGCGACGGGCTCAAAACAAACCCATAAACGGGATGGAATTCCATACGCAGAACAATAAACGTGAAGGTCTTCACTAGCGCTGAAACTCACCATCTCAGAACGCAGAGGCCGCACAGACAAAACGTGAAAAACAAACGTATTTCACGTGAAATAACGTGAACGTAAATTCACAACTAATAATTCGTAGAATTATTTTAGATTACGTAACAGCTGAGAACTTAAAACGAATTGCAAGAAAAGTAATGCGTGCAAGAAAACGCATAACTAAATGAAATATATATATATTTTTCAGATACTAGTAACAAAGCGTAATACAAAGCACAGCAATTAAATACTCAACAAATATGATTCAAGATATGAATTTGTCGGAATCACAAGTGTGTGATTACGGGACTGAAGAAAAAGCTTGATTTGCAGTCTCATTTTCTTTAATTACAATGGAACTAACTAAATTAATACGACCTTAATGAGATAAAAAATACCTACTCTATGTGACTGAGGAATTTTGCTAAATTTTTACAAAGTTTTGATTGCTTAAATGTTCTCAAAAGCACACACACTGACAACCCAAAACAACGCATTAGATGGGAATTTTACTTAAGCAGACGGCAGTACGTAAACCGCTCCCTGAATAGGACGCCAAATGTGTTAGTCATGTGCATTCAATGAGAGGCAGATATTAAAGTTGACCAGGTACTACTACAATAAAATAAAACTAATAGTGTAGGGTGCCACAATCATCAAGTGCAACCCAAATTTAACGGAGGACCGCAGTAACATAGTAACACCAAAAGTTAACCGCATACCGCAACAGAATACGAAGTGGGAGAAGTGCCATTCAATGAACCTATTGATTCGTACTGGGATAAGTGCACTCTTTTGGTGCCACATAGCAGCGATATACCCCAGCAACACAAAGCCTTCGTTGTGCCACGGAAGCCGGGCTTTCAGGTCTCGCAGAGCAGATGCAGGGGAAGTTGAGAGCAATTTGATGGATGAGTCGATGTGTGATGTGATGGATGAGGTCCCTATACAGGGGCGGTGACAGAGCTAGGATGAGACATGGGATGGATGAGTCAGTAACTCAGGCTTTGAATGAGGTGTCACTGCCGGCCATTTCGTTTCAGATGGGCTCATGCTTGTATCACTACTACTAACTACTAGTGAACCCAAGCAGCACAATACCGAATGCAAACAAGGAAGAATATTCTGCACTCTCAGTAGGCATATTTTTCAGCATTATTATGCGAGGAGCATCTAATGCAGAAGCAATGCTTTACTTCTTACGATGATAAAGTTTTGAAAGTTCTATGCAGAAAAACACGAGTTTCATGACTCGTGTCCGAGTCTTACATTCATTTTAATATGTTAATGACAAGCACCGGAGCTACTATTAAATCCGAAGGCATTGCATTAACATGAGAGGCCGAGCACAGTTAGCGTACTGTGTTATTTATACAGCATCCTTCTCAGCTTCACAATACTTAGGTCGTAAAAATGTACACGCAACTAACAAATACACACAAAAACACGACAAAGTGTTACTTATGAAATAAAAACCTGCGTAATTTTTAGCATGAAATCAAAGGTAAGTAAAAAAGACACATCTTCACAGCTCTTGTTCTAATAACTCTATGCCTATAGGAACACAAAATAGATCGCACAAATTCAATAAAGCCACTATCGTAAATTTGAAGACACTCACTCCGTCTAACATAACGATACTTCTAAATTTTAAAATGCCGTTGAAGAGAAACCTGTTGAATATATCTTCATATCGCGACTTCTGTCAGGAAAATAATTTTTATCCGGTAAGACAACAACACAAAATTGTCCACGGCCAAAATCAGATACTAGACCACCGAGACAACTGCATTAGAACTTACTATAGGGATCTAAAATTCAGTAAGAATCAAATTTTACTAAATAAGTAACAGTGGGATGATTACCAAATTTTACACACAGCAGTGATGTTATTTCGTCGGAGTAGTAGGATTGAAACGACTCCGTACTTCACACTAGTTATCTTCACAGGTTTTTGACTTATTGGTTAATCGCCGAAAACTTGGTCATTTGAACGAAGATTGTAACTCCAATCTTCTTCGTTTTTGGTCATCTACAGATCCTGAATCCTTTCTAAAAATGAAGAATCTTGCTGGTTTTATTGCCCCGAGTCCAAGATGAGTGTCATTTGAGTGGCGTCACAGGCCATCATGACTCAATGACGTCAATTAAGAGGGACCAATTGCGGTGGTAAGCGGTCACCACACGTATTCGGACCCGCGGTTTAGACGACAGTCACTTCAGAATATCATGAGTAATAAACCTTAAGTAATAAAATAAAACTTACGAAACAAAATTTCGTCTTGTATCAATTTCCACGAAATCATATTGAAAAATTTTTGAAAATGAAGATCAATTTGTACAGATTATGTTGCACATGTTTATATACAGAACAGCGGTCGTGTTCTTATCTCAGCCCAGTAAGAGTACGTTGAGAATAAGTAATACTCCATATTCACATTTAACTGCCCAGGTGCACGTCCATTGTATAACTTACCGTTATCACAGCTACTCGTACTGCTCATAAATGAACGACACGATTATTGTGAAACAAGTTTACCGCCCAAAATCATGTGCTTGGGCACAGTCAAGTTTGCTATGCGCAGGCACGCGTTAATAGCTAGTTGTCGTAGTATCACATAGGACTAAAGTTAATGCACTTATTATACCTTGTGTTTACGTCAAGGTATTCAACTTCACATTCTGAACAATAAACCTTAACGAGCTTTCCTCCTTATCGCCATTCACGAATAATTCTTGTATGTGGTTCAGTTGCTCTCAGATGCTGCAGCAAAACCAAATTATTTGATGGCATTGAAGTATTGAGCAACCAGCAAATCCTAAGGCAATGTGCAACAAATAATATCAAATGTTATTTACTATTAGTTAAGTAAGTTAATTACAGTTGGTAATAAACTTACAGTTAGTTAGTTAATAAACTTCCTCTTTTGCGTTCTAATTTTGTTGGAGACATGCTTATTGGAAGACTGGAAACTCAAGCTTGCTTGGCTTCTATATTCATACAAGTTTCTACTTACTCCTAAATGTTGGGGCGTTGGTACCAGTTTTTAAGCTAATTTAAACTCCTCGTACGAAAAGTACAAGAAGAAAAGAAAAAGTCCTAAAAAAGGAATTAAAATTTATTGAATTTAGTACATAATGTTCTCGTTTGTAGAGTTTGCGGTGCTGGTAATCATTTTCCGTTTATAAACCAAAATAAAAATCATTAGGTAAATCTAGGATTTGTTCTCTACAGTCGGAGTCGTAGAAAAACAAATCTCACCAATATAAACAACGAGCTTAACGATCTCGTACTTTCTGATCATTATAACACATGTGAAGCTTCACAATCAAATTTTTTTCAATCCTAAACGTAGACACCGTCTTCAGTTGCTAGAATGGGCAGAACCGCATCAATTTTCCTATTAGAGTCAATTAAATGAGACGCCCTCTCTTTGCTAATAGAAAAGCAGTGAATTGAGGCTTCAAAATGTGAGCAATGCCTGTGTAGCAACACGATTCCAGGCATCGGGTATTGCGTTTGCTCTTCAGGCACCACGACGACGTGTTCTTAAACGTTAGATGAGCCTTTCAAAGGCAGTTTTAGATCACCAATACCCTGTATTAGAAAGCGCTTAATATGAACCTTTACACAATTACAGAGCCTCCAATTGGCAGCCTTTGACGTAAGTGGAGTTTCAATGCAGAAACTCTTAAGTGGTTTCAATCTAGCCGAGTGCAGGTCGAATACACAAACAAGTAATACCTAAGGCCCAAAAATGAGTGTGTTCCTAGCGAGCTTGCTGAACCTAGTGTTTATAGTGTTTACTGTAGGGCTGGAAAACGGAAACTTAATTTTGTGCGGCTTATAAATGGAAAGCGGTATATTTTGAAAAAGTTTTTAAATCACATATATGCATGCATCCAAATTCTATGAAACATAAACTACAAAACAGATTTCCAGTCAACATGCTTGGCTGAAAAACAAACGAGAAATATGTTTGTTGTTTTTAAAAATTGAAAAGGATATATATCATTTTATTAATCAAGTATGAAACTAACACAGCCTATGAAATCGAAAAGAACGAGTAGTGAAAGTGGTACAAGAAATGTGAAACAATGAATGAATGAATGAATGAATGAATGAATAAAAATATTCCCTAATTAAAAAATTGAATCACACAGATTATCATAATTTTAACATAGCATGCATTACCTTAAGCAAGTTTAGATATTTAGCAATATATGTTAGTTTTATTATTTTATACAACTGCAAAAGCAGAATTCATTGTACTACATTAACAACTCGCTGAGCTCCTTTTTTAACACAAGATGAACATTGGTCGCAAAAACACCAATTTAAAAATTTGTTCTCCAGATAACAAAGACCAGTTTATCATTACGCTAGCCAGGCGTGAAGGAAATGAGTCAATTCCAAATCAATCCCTAGATTGCAGTTCAATTCTTCTTTCTTCTCCGCTAATTGATAGCTAGACAAGCTCTAGATGTAATCTTCAAGAAGCGTTTGAAAACAAATGCGACTAGAGAACGCAGAGCAGAAAGTCATACCTCTTATGAAATTCCTGTTTGCTTGAGCACTTGTAATAAAAACAGGAATTACAAAAGTAGTTACATCTTTTATTCACTATATTCTCCTACGCATTCACTGCTTTCTAAAATAAAGCTTGTACTTCTGCAGTCACCTAGATCGAATATATGAAAATAGAACTTCTGCTTGCGATTAATGATGTTTTAAAATAGCAAAGAAAGCTTTTAGAGATGTTATCATCCCTTTATTGTTGGGCAACTGGGCAGAACAGTGGTCAGTGTGCAGGCACAAGCTACGACTGAAATGCTACAGCCTGCGACAAACAATTCCAGAGATAAAAACCCTAGTGAACATTGTAGCATTCGAAGAAAATAGGAGTAAATGCACAGAATTGGTTATTGTAATGCGAAGGGCTTCACATATTATTTGAGAGGGTCTACTGTCTCGAACTTTCACTCACATACCAGGTTCAGAAGATCTTACCTCTCATTACATGGAATTCAGAAAACTTCTATACAGACTAGGATACACTAGTAAATTCTCATGGAAAAAATTCTACTCAAATCAAAAAGCTTCCCGAACAAATAGTTGATTTAAATTTTGAACTCATATAATTTAATTTGTTCTCTGTTCTCCACGCACTTGAACACAACATGAAAGCGACCAGATTTAAGTGAAACCAATAAGAAGAACCATTTCGATCAGCATTTGATTTATCACTGAAATCTAAGGTTCTATGGCGGGAAAAATGTTAAAAACTGAGTGTTTCATAAATGTGAGTTAGACGTTTGACTTACGCAATGAGCAACTACATTTTCGGTTAAATTTTATAGTGTCTCTTCAAAAAAAGCTAATATGCAGGGTATTCCCAGTAGAAATCTAACCCAAGGGGTAAAAAATATGGGGAACACAAAAGATAAAAGTGCTAAAATTATGAACCAGTTCAAGGGCAAAAGTTTGAGAGCACAAAATTTCACGGACCTCGAATGGCAGGTCCTCATTGCAATAAATAAGTAAATAATTCCCAATGCATCTCCACGTTAGAATGAAGCAAGTCATCATGGTATGAAATGCAAGGCAGGTGGTGACCACACATCGTGTGAATGCCGTGAAAAATAAACAACTGCAGCCCCCGGTCCAAAGGGAAAATTAGTTAATTGTGTTAATTACATCTTATAACAAAACTATGCTAAAAAAAGCATAATTCAGTGTACATCTTTCCAAATAACACAGAATTTGTTTTATTTCACCCATGAATTGAATACATGTAGCGTTTGTGATTAGTTGGTCGGTCCAGGGTCTGTCCTGCAAAGCGAGAAGCCCACCAATCAACTCCATCTTTTAATTAAACAAACAATTGGATATTTTTTGTGAGGTGCCTCGCTGCATTCACTTCGAATGCCTCCAGTCACTGGCAATTTAATTTAAACCCACAAAGAATCAATTAAGGTAGGAGGCGCACCAGCCAACGTCCACTTTAATCAAGATCCAGGAACAAAGGCCTATGGTTGGTCGGCAGTGATAGTCCCGTCTTCAATTGTAAATCCGCACTCACCACAACTAATTTTTTCACTCTCCTTCGATGCACAGATAGAAATCACTGGTCAACTTCTAAACGGTTCGGCTTCTCGAAAAAGCATTGCTAGATCATATTTTTTCTACATGAACCCTTGGTAAGTTTTGATACTAACAGTTGAGAAGCTGCACGAATCGCTAAGGGTTTAAAATTTAGGAAGAAATATTTTAGAAGTTTTTATATACCACTGTCGGTTACGTGGGATGTGTGCAGCGAAACTTAAAAAAAATGATCGAAAAACAAAGAACATTTCACAATCGTACTGAAATAAGAGACAGCTGGTTCGTACCAGAGACAAACCTTAAGATCAAGTCACCAGGATTTCAGCTACAAAGACTTTTTTTAGCTCGTTAATAGCCTCATTATTTAAGTAGGAGCATAAGAATAAGGTGGCCAGGAGGTAAGTTCAGGGCTGCTAAGATTAATGGTAAGCGTTTAAAGTCTGCTGGTTAGAAGCGGGAGCTGACTAGCGTGTTGATCCAGACGATTAGTAAGCGCTATAGCAACTACAATATTAAAGCGTAGGCTCCACGACCAGCTGGAAAGTCCATCTTGGGCATGATTATTATCAAATTTTTCTGTCAGGGCACAAGTTAAGAAGCACATGACTTGTGTAGTTTTCCAACTCTCATCATAAATGAAATACGAGCATTAATTCACAGTCATATATTATGCACGTGTTACATTAATAATTTCTCAGCGAACTTGGAAACATCTACGTGACGTCTTTACAAGAATGCGGTGCGTACATTTAAAGAACTATAAGAATGCAAAATTGTTCTATCCGGCACTTGCTGACCGTGTCAGTCAGAAAGTGAGCTAGTAACAATACAGAAAGCATGCCAAACCCCGCAGTTGTGAGAACATTCAGCACCATAAACTGCTAGCGAATGGTGTTCGCTCAGAGATTGTTAATTCGGATAAAGCCTGACCTGAATTTGTATAAGGAACGTTCAAGTTCAAGTTGCATTAATAAAGAAGCGAAGCGAAAGACTTAACGGCTACAAATTGCCTTACAAGCAGTTTCTACGCAGAACATAAATTTTATCCATTTGTTTCGCTATCTACAGTACGTTGGGCAGAAACGTATGAAGTACGTTTTATAAATAAGATTGACACTTGGATTGAGTACAATAAAGGCGAAGGCGCATGGAGCCCTGAGGTCACGAATGGTATGGAACACTAGCTGAGTGTCATTCAAATCTCCATCGTCAGCTGTATCCCAAGTGCCAAACAAAGGAGTTTTGCTCATGGTAGAGTGAGGTCCTCTCATTTTATTTTTCTATGTATAATTTGAAGTTTTTGTCGCATATATCTGGATGCTTTAAAAAAGGTGCGGCACTTGCACGAGACGCTCGCCTCGTAGACAGGGGGAAATTAGACCGATAAAAGATTTTGTGCGTGAGAACTACTGAACCACAAAAACTGAAGTGATAATTGCCATTCAAATCCTTTAAATTTACTATACTAGGACAGATTTACTCCACAAGAACCTGACGCATAGTATCAAATCTTCAAGTACTTTAACTGACAATGGATGGAGCTGTCCTAGATTAATATTTGCGGCACGAGAATAAAAGAATATGGACCGTGTCCCTTTTAAAATGATGACATTGGAAATTATTACTCAGGTTATTAATAGGAAAAAATTGCAGGCGGATTTGAGCCAATAATAATATTTCGTACCCTAAAGCAACTAGTTTGAAACCTGTACGAAAATGGAATTCCTAAATAAATCAAACATTTTATAGATAAAATGTTTTACCCATTAAACGTCTACAAAGCGTCGGGTATCATCACTATCCACTGTATCTGTTAGTAATATCATCCAATAAAACATTTTACACAGAAGCAGAGATAGCTGAAGGAAAACGTTCCTCATCTTCCATGAATTTATCTTGCATTAGAAGCTGACGATAGCAGATGGCAAGGCAGGTAGGCAGTTTCATGATGAATTACCAATAGATCAGCTGCCACCCTCCAGCAAAAGCTGGATCGGATAAAAAGATTCACTTAGAAGAAGCTAACAAACACAAAACAACAACTGAGCTTGGACCACATTTAAGGAATATTCTGTCTACAGGACTGCTATAAAGGACGAAGAATGAGTATATTAGACTTCTTCAATCCTAGCTACACACGAGGTATCCAACTGACATAGACGTGAAAAAGAACCGTCTAATTCAGCATACCATCCTGTGAGGCACAATTATACAACTAAAACTATTCTCAACCATAATCATATCGTTAAGAACTGCAAGTATGTTTTTCACAAACTTAAGTTGCATACGCTTGCCATAAACCCGGCTGCACGAGAATACGAGACTTGTCTTTATATCATCAAGTCAGAACTCTGTTCTTCATGAATAAAATTACGCACTTTATTGCATGGTGGCCAGAGAGATGCATAATTCGAGCGATGCCTTGCAGAAACAATTACTGACATAATGAGCTACTCTTGGCAAGATACGCCAGCCACATAGAAAAAACCAAGAGTTGGGGTTGGGACTTTTTAAGAATATAAATCTGAAGTCCGGCGTCGGAACTAGAGAAATCAGAGTAGAGAAAGCAAAAGAGTGATCTTGAGAAGCAGGCACACATACTTAACAGAGCAATTAATTTTTCAGATTTGATACTGTGAAACAAATTACTAATCTTGGCTGCTGAAATATGTGACAACTTGTTCTTCTACGAGTAGTAATAAATAAAACAAAGGAACACTCGTTGACAGTAGCCAAGAAAACCTTTGCCAGATAACTTCAATGATATTTTCAGTGATTCAATGCAAAGATCACAAAACATTAACTCGTAATCTTGTCCAGATAACTGCAATGATATTCCTAGTGATTTATTGCAAAGGTCTCAAAATATTAATACGTACGTAATTTTTTCCAGATAACTTATAATATTTTTAAAGTGATTTGTTGCAAAAACCGCAAATTTTTATTATGTGATATATTTAATCTACTATCTAAGAAATTTGAGGCAGTTTATGTATTCTTGACATGACAAGAAAATTACATGAAATTATGACGCGAAGCATGATCATTTGCACATTCATTCCACAAGATTTAGCTATCGATATTAAATTTATTACAATTCAGACATTAACTGAAGCTGGCGCATTGCCGAAGAAATTATCAATTGAAACTGAGTTAGAAGTTATCAGCACTAGAAATGTGGCATTCCACACACATAAAGCAAACAATGTTATAGGTTGTATAATTTCAGAGAAATCTATAAGTCACAAAATAAATACTGTTACCCTGTACTCGTACATAGCGCACTTCAATACAATCACTAAACTAAGACTTAAATTTTGCTTTATTGCCCTGAGAGTTTGAAAAAATTCAAGCATGAAGAAAACTACGAAAGCAATACCGAAAACTGATGATTTCTTTACAAATCCCATTAAACAAAAGGTTTGTATAATTTCAGTAAGGAAAAATCGCTGCGCGATGTATATAAGTTTTTAACCATTGCATCAATATGATCAGGCCGTGACTATACTTGAGTGTCGCTTGAGATTAATTTATCGTAACCTACACAATAAAGTACAAAGCACGAGTACACAGCAGTTTTGAGCTCAGACATTAAGTATCAACAAGTGAGTGCCCGTGTAAGGCTGGGTGTAAAACACAACGTGAAATTTTTCGTATTTTGGTTGGAAGAATATCCATAAATAAAGCCTTGGCTAGAAGATGCATTGAATATATCATGGTCGCAACATACAACGTCCGATAGACGAGCAAGGCTCTATGAATCTCGTCGAGTGCACTGCAAGCAAATTTTAGGCGTTTTGACCTGCTAGTAAAGAGCAGGTGCTAAGTAACCTCATTTGTTTGAAGAAAACCTCATTTGTTTGAAGGATGGTCCCAGCAAAGAATTCGGAGCGCGCCCTTGCATGTATTCCGAAGTGGAGTCGTGAGGCGGTGTTTTCACTTCAATTAATTTCAAGTAAGACAAATCGGAGCGCCGATAAAAAGTGAGGTTATTCACTTGAATCTTATTTTAAAGGTGTACTTATTTTTGGACATTTTCTGAAGCGCGTTATACTGCGTAAAGGTGACCATGAAGTGAGGACTTGATGAGCATCCACCAAACATAAATTAAGAAACGTGCCAATATATTGAATGCTTTACTATGCATTGTGGTTACCGCTCGCTTCACTGAGAAAATAACTATTCAATAACGTAATAGCAATAGATTAGAAGTGAAATATATTCGAGTGAGCTTCAACAAGCAAATGATGGAAAATGCTAACGGTGCTCTCAATTCTTCGTCGTAGGCCACAAATTTACAATTTTTTCAAGTGAATGTAACTTAAAAGAGTATTAATGGAATATACAATGGCAAAAATTTGGGCTAGGTTTTGTGGATCAAAGTAACCAACAATCCTGGATAAATCGAAAATTTATGTCGGTTTCTCATAAGCACAAAGCTGTTGATGACATTTACCCCGTGAGTACAAAGCACAGGAAGCAACAGGTGTTCAACGATCGCGGAGACTCTCCGTCCTCTTATTCTTCATTGAAGAAAAGATTCTGGGATTCCTCGCTCCTTACCGTGCAGTGTTGGTTTTAGATGCTGCTGGTGACGATGGCCGGGAAGGAAGCAGAAGAAAAGAGTTGCTGCTTAATGACTCTGTTTACTGTGTATTGGTGCTAAGCTCCCTCTGTCACTGTCGCGCTGATCCTCTCACGGCATCCTGCTTCTTCTTTGTGCAGCACAAGAAAGGCAGCAATAATCGGCCTTTCCTACTTCGCCAGGTAGCGAGCAAGCTATCAGCGACATTATTAAACCAACAGAGAGGGCAAAAAAAGTTGCGTGAGTGTTTTGTATGTAGAAACCGAAGCTGTCTTGTTCATTGAGGTACTCAAAGTACTCGTAAAGAAAGAATTAGCCTCATCAAAATACTTTGTATACAATATTTTAAAACCTGCAGCGTTAAGACGAGGAGTACAGTTTTGGCAACAAAACTAAACCCAGAAATATCCTCAATAAAAATAAAGGTACTGCCTGTCCCCTATGTACAGCTACACTCTAGTAAGTCATCCTGTGAAACTCCATCATAAAATTGTGAACGTCTTGTTTATTTCCGATCGAATTAATCATGCATTGCAGTTTCAGTAACCTAAGCTTCCAAGTTTTAAGGGTATATTGTACACGATATTCAGTTGTGTCTTTATGGTTACCTGAGAGACATACTTATCACACAAATACTAAAAAATACTCTGTAAACATATTCTAGTTCTTCGAGATTTCAGAGTGGTTTAGGTTGAAATCATCTCCATAAATGAACACAAAATAATTGGATTTCAGCCGGCTACACTGTAGTAGGAGGAGAACTGCCACAAAATCTTCAAGAATTGTTTGACATGGAAGGGTTGACTGACGCAGGAGCTATCTCATGATCTTCATTGCTAATACAAAGCACTTGAACAGTGGTCGTTAGAAGCCATGCTCATCTCTGGAAGCTATCCAACTTTCATTGTATTCGACCAGTCCATCGTGCGTCCGATCTGAGGAGTAGATATCCCATACAATACGAGGTTCTTGTAATGGATCACTGTCAGTGACTTTGCATATTCATACATCGCACCAATAGATGACTTCTTGAAAACGATACCTCCTGACAAAAGCGTTGCTCGGAGCACGTCTTATGCTGATTTCACTTGAAGGTGCTGAGGCTCTGTGGTCATCTTTTCATGACCTGAAGCTCCTTCAGTTCAGTGATGGCCAAAGCGAATTACAAAGGTAATGTTTACACATTTCCAATCAAATCTTTAACATAGTAGCAGCACGTTGGCACCTACAATGTCATTAATATATCTGATTAATATTCAATTCATTTATTTAGTATTACGATCCTTAAGGAATTAAACTTTCATTTTCAATCAAAAGGTATGGAAAATTTCGATTAACCGCTTCTTCTTACCAGTAACAGGTCAGCATCTTGTAATGATACCAAAAATTATCTACGAATAATGTAGAGTTTTAAACCCATGAAGTCAATAATAAAAACAGACATTTCATTTTTTAGCTTACGCTGCTAAGGTTGATTATTCTACTTCGTACACCTATTCACCAAATGATAAGTAACTATGATAACAGTAATTGGCAGTTAGTCATTTTGAGTCAAGCTACAGAGAATAACAGACATTTGAAAGGCAACATCATGCAAGTGTAGTTTATTAAAAAAAACAGTGATGGTACCTGAATAGATAATGCCCTAACGCACACACTATGCATTGCTTGCTACCACCCACATGTTGCCATCGTTCTATTTTGTGCTGGCCAGCCACTTACAAGACGCTTATTAGGAGCTGAAGGTTAGCCACGAGCGATGGCAGGCGAAGAACCACAGACGAGTCACTTATCCACTCGGTATCGTGAGTAAATTATTTACCTGAAGTAATAGTTAAAAGCGTGTGGCTATTATGACTCTACATGCGCTGCTGCTCACACCCCCTTGCGTGCGCCTCATCTACTTCTTTGCTGTGATATTGCCACCATGCAGTAAGTGATGAGTTACACTACACACTGTTCATTTCACTACACTATATTCACTGTAATATTGCCACCATGCAGTAAGTGATGAGTTGCACTACACTATCTTTACTTCACTACACTATATTTACTGTGATATTGCCACCATGCAGTAAGTGATGAGTTACACTACACTATCTTTACTTCACTACACTATATTCACTGTAATATTGCCACCATGCAGTAAGTGATGAGTTACACTACACTATCTTTACTTCACTACACTATATTCTCTGCAATATTGCCCCATTTAGGAAGTGGCTCGTTTCACTACACTATCTTCAGTTCACTACACTATATCCACTGTGATATTGCCACCATGTAGCAAATGACGAGTTACGCTATTCACACGCCACTTGAGTGTGACAAATGTTGTATTTACATGTCACTGCTGAGAGTAGCCGAGTGTTGTCTTGCTGTCCTGCAGCAACTGCCGTCAGGCAAGCAGGTATCACTATGAAGCAACGTGCGATGAGCGTTTTATTTACTAGCTAGCAACAGACGGGTGGTTCAGTGCTGCAACCCACTTGCATTTTTCGTGTTTTGCATTAAATTAAAGGGCCGAGCGCACTGACTGAAAGCTCGTCGCCAGAATACGCCTGTTTAGGACATTAGTAATTCAAGATTTAAAAATCCAATGACAAAACGTGATCTGTATACTATATTGGAAATAAAAGTTTCTTTTTGCCTTTGTACACACTGGCCGCCAGCCACCAGCATGTGGCCCAGCGTTGCCACACACTTGCCATCTGCTGCAGAGGCCTAAGAGGCTCAGGAGGCGGGAAACAATAGGTCGCAGAGGCACTAGGCAGCATGAGGTGCCCAGCACGTCGCTGGTGAGGAGATGGATCGCAGGCTGAGCTAAGACGCGTCACGTCTCTCACACACAATAGAGTTGGTGAGGCAAAACAAATAGAACATGTGTTCTCTTTTGTTCATAACACCATAACAAAACGACAAAATCTAATAACCGATGCTTATTATACAGAACATGACAGCCAAACGTTGAAAATGGGTCCTTGCATTGTATTTTGATGCTGATGTTGCTAATATAACTCAGTATAGAACGCTAGAAGTCTTTAATTGTATTTCAATCTCATGGTACTGCTTTGAGTTAATTAACAGTTTAATAATAAAATGAATTGTGTCCAAACAAAGTTCCTACTGCCACAGTCACGTGTCGTGACTTGTAAAAGTTATAAAAAAAAGTTTGACCAACAAAGTACAAAGTGGTACGCACGTATTTTAAAGGAGTACTTTAATTAAACTAACAGTATTTCAACTTCCCTGCCTCCTTTGAATTTAATAGCATTGAATCGATTCACAGTTCAATTAAAAATGAAATGTCTAATCAAAGTGGACTCTAAATGACTATAAAAATTATTTCTATCCGAATACATACGAAGTGTAATATTTCCAACCACTAGTACAGTTCGTTGCCCGAGTTTTTACTTTCTGCAACTTCATATCTTACTGAAACTGTGTACGCTAGATATTTCACCGCTCTATAACTTATTCAAAAGAAAATTAAAAACACCCCAATGGGTTTATGAAACATACCTAAATTTAAGTTTTACCTCAAAGAGTCATGGAATTAGTCTAAAAAATCTGTGTGACACTATTCATTCCCACCCCGCAGTTCAGTGACACTCCATGTGACGCTGACTAATACCCAGCGGTCAAGTGATTAGTTACATGAGATTACATCGCTGGATTACTAACGGTACCAGGTAGCAGTGTCTCAGAAATATGGACTCTCGTGTGACTCGGATATTTCGGTGATTTGAACTAAGCACATCATGTCAATCTCATTTTTAAGTTGCAAAGTAGCAAAAGTTGGAAATAAACTGATAACTCAAAACACACCCACTTCAACAATAAATCATAGAAGGGATCAGATGGGGTAGCTACGGTAAAAATATAAACGAGTTGGTCAGTATGGCCATGAAATGTTTGATATAAAATTGGGTATTGATAAGCAGTCGGGAGTCAAAACCTCTCTTTCGGTAGTCACCGTGACTTAAATGTGGTTACACTTTGCATGAAATGCAGCCAAGAAATGTCTAGTAGGCTGTGTGTATATCAAAAACACCAGATATCTATGCTCAAAACCCTGATTGGAAGGATCCGTTCTGTTACTGAACTGATTTAACTTTATACAACTCTCGAAAATTTGCTCATTGCTTTAATACCCTGGAGTAAAGAAATAAATTAATTATTAATTAACTATTTCCCATGATGCAAATTTTAACTTTTTGATTGGATACGTACAATATTATTAGGATTACTCACAAAAGATTCCTCAACCTTGACTGACAGGAATCAAACACTAAGGAAGCGTTAACAAACACAATTGTTAATGGAATGAAAACAAACAAAATAAGCTAACATCAATGGCAGAAATTAATCAAATAAATGAGATAGGAAACTAAGTGTAATAGGGTAACGGATTTTTTATCAACACTTTCCTTCCAATGTAAACAAAGAAACTACGAATTTGCATTCAATTCAGATGCCATTTATTGACACTTATAATGTGACACTCATGTGCATAGTGCAACAATTAACAAAATTACAGATTACACCTGACAAGACCATTATGTCTGAAAATTCACTCCGTATTCGAAAATGCTAGCAATGATTTTCTGAACTGGTGTTACTTCTCCTACCTCAAGAACATGATTGCTCAGGTCACATTACAGAGAAATGAAGAACACGAATCGAAAAGCTTGCATAGGCGCACAAAGCGCAATCAGCCTTCAGAAAGAAGCACTGATCACTCGATTGTAAGGCCTGTTGCCTCTGAAGGGGCCTAAGGCGTAGATTATTTGCATGTACTTTTGCTGTTCACACACGCAACCTTGTTACCAGAACATGAGAGATGAATCGATAGAAAATCAAGGAACAAGTTTGGTCCTTGCAAGTCCAATGTTAAATGCATGATGTGCTGAGCTTTGCATGAATACTAGCAGAACAAGTGCACTGCAATCAACAAGAGGGACCAAATTAACGTCGAATCAAGTCCGCTGATTAGGTGTGCAGTTAGAATGTCTTCATCAAATGTAAGGTACGTGAATAATAGATCAGGAATTGTGAAAACACATTTTTAGAGCAGCTCTCTATAGAACGAAAAGCTGACACACGTACTGGACACTTATGTATAAAATCACATTTAGAGAAGAACTAGCAGTCACTCCACATACACAGCCAAAACTATTTTGAATGAGCTATAAGAGGGCGTTTTTAGTGAGCAGATTAACCTTCATTTAAAAGGTCAGTTGGACATTTCATTGATACAAAGTTCTGTACAACGACTGTTTAGAAATGTGAGTGAATGGATCTAACTCTAGCAGCGATTACATGAATAATGCAGTGTAGATGAACATGCGACTGAACATATATATCACAAAGATAATAAATAGGGGTCGTATTATCCTTAATGGCGTAGAGCCAGAGAGAAAAGCCTCCAAGTTTCACCTAAAATAGAATGAAAATGTAGTTTCTTAATCTAAAAATTCACCGAGCGCGTGACTTATACACTATGTTAACATAATCTCGACAGCCAAGAAGTAATGAACACTCCATGCGGACTTCTAATGAGCTAAAACAAAACATGGAATTCATATTAAATAGATGCCGAGATCGCTGATGTTGGCGGGAAGGGGCCACCACGCAATAGCCCTAAGCAAAAAAGTAGCCATAAAATATTCATAGAAAATAAAGAGTGGACCTCTGAGAGTCCAGGCTACAAAAAAGGTGCGAAAGACACAGCATGGAACCCCAAACAAGATGGCGTCAGAGGCTAGAGAGAGAGAGAGAGACTGGAGAGGAAAAGAGAGATAGAAAGAGCGAGGCTTCAGAGCCCCGGGGCCTCTGAAAGCTGTGCCGCCTCTCTCTACAGTCTTGAGTCTAGACCCTGCCACTCCATCCAACTTAATCCTGCATATAAAGGGTTGGCTTATATTAGAAAGCCCTTCTTTATGTCATCTGTGCTCCAAGTAACTCGAAGGCTGGCTCCAAAAATGTTAAGTATCCAGGGAAAATACATCGAGTTTTTATTACGACAAGTAATTCTAGCGTTCTTAAGGAAAAATTATCTTAACGTAAGTCACACGCGACAACCTTGAATGAATAAGAAGAGGCATAAGTATGAAGTGATGCTCACCAATATGCTGTAATTTATACAAGAAATTACAATCACACCCATATTAATACGAGAAATTCTTCCGTTTTTTAATTTTAATATCCTCGTTATCTATTTTTGTGGGTAAAACGAACTTATTGCAACAGAAGAGCCTAACTCTATCAAAACCACGTCAGAAAGCCCACTAGGCCCATCAACAATAACTGCCGTATGTAAATCACCTACCTCTATTGTGCAATGATGGAACGACTGTTTGGATCGTTCAGTGGAGATTAGCATTAGCTATCTGTGCCCTGTGACCCATACAGACATTCCATTTTCGCCCACAATATATTCTTTACCTCCTGCACGACCAAAAGCATTAAGCACTCCAATTTATACGCTCTAAGCTCATTTTATTCCTATGCAAGATAGTTGATTTAATATTTCGAAATGTATAACAAAGGAGATGTTACATATATTTAATCATCAAGGGATCCTTAGGATAGCTTACGACTGAACTGAGAAATGTGTATTGCAGACAAAAGACAAGCCTTAAACTATGATAGAAGCACGAAAGCTCCTGATCGACTGCGGCAAGCGACATCATTAAGAGCTGTGCCACAGCTGCTGTGAGCATAGCATGGAGGAAGCCGAAGTGCCTCTAATTTTTATTTTCTAGTGAGGTATATTTTCAATGCCAACTGAACTGCATGTCTTGACAGCTGTATCGATTCACGATCAACCGAAAACCATTGTCGGCAAAATCTCTTGATGCTATTAAAATTATTTGAAAATGAATTGTGTTAATTAAAGGTAGAGGAATAAAGTGAAAATTAAACGAGGACTATTTTCTCTGCAAGGTTCATAGGATACATTAATGAACCACCTTTATAAATTATTCTTTATCTTATAAACTATGAAAAACGCTTTCATAAAAGTAGAGGTGTTTTTTTCAAATTTATTTTCGTGGCGCGTTTATGATTTTATTGTTGAGAATTTTTCGTAAGAAAACATTTACTGCTCCTTTGCTGAATAAAGAAAAAGAAAAATCGGCACTTTTCAAATACATAAATAATAAATGAGGGAACTATGTGCCTTCACCAGTTTGGGTAGTTTCACAATTACACACGAAATTTAAAACAAACACTGGCTTGTAAAAACATTTTATAGGTGCATGAGAAATTTTGTTGGATTGGACCAAGGGCTACTGTAAACACTAGTCCTTGGATTGGACAAAAAAAGATTTTAAGAGGAGTTGAATTTTTTGGTAAAAGGGATTTAACAGATACGTGTGGAACTCAAAATTACATAAATATTTCGATACATACTGAACGCTGTCCTTCAAATATAATCAACATTCTACTTTCGTAGTATGTTTACGCATAGCAGTACCGTTTGTGCACGATCAGTCTAAATTCCTTGTTCTAATCATAAAGATTAATATTTATTAACGCATCTACGCACGAGCTATGAAAAGAAAGACGGAATGTCAAGTGAGTAACAGTGAATTTCAGTACTCATGCAATTTACTGGCTTCATCAATGTGCATCACATCACCTGTCTTCGAATCTAAAAAAAATACTGCATTTCGTACTCTTGTAATATATCCTCTTGACAACCGGGAGAAAATGAACCCTTGATCAACTATCATTTTCAACTGTCTTGTTTTAAATGAAAAATTGTGCCATATATCAAGCTTCAGAGCTTAGCAATGTTTTCCTGCATGCTTTTTCTTAACGCTAACGCGCAAGTAAAGGAAGATATATTTGAAAAGGATCATAAGCGTTTAAACTCCCTGTATGTTTAACAGCTATCAATCATCTAGTCAATTATGATTTATGAACGGAGAAGTGAGTAAAATTAAGGCAAGTCAATAAGATGCACTTCGAACCGTGCATACATTAATTATAAAATGTTTGCCGACACACAAGCATTTCATAGAATCATTTTCATGCGTTTATTAGAACCTGTTTGTATCCTAAATGAAGAGCACCTTTAAAAGATGCGTCTAAGGAGTCGGAAAAGCTCATAAATCTTCAAGATTGCTATTCTTAAATTTCACGGAATTTTCCACTGCACCACCTTAATTATCAGGTCAGTTCGAACAGACTGCATTATAATTACTTTTGAGAAATAGGAGTTTCGGATTTCCTTTCGTGAAAACTCTTCGCACTCCATACAACTATCGAGTATGTGCTGAACACAAAACTACTGACTGCGGTCACTGACACTTCTTTTATACGAGTTAGGAAATTACTTCAAGTGACTTTGGTAGAATGATTTGAGGAAAAATAATGGAACATTCAAACATTCAAATTTCGACGAATATTATTGCTTGTTGATGTGCATTTACTGCACTTGTCTTTATGATCTATACTGAGTACTTGAAACAATGTTCCAGCAGCAGAAGCAGTAACAAAAAGGATCACTTACAGGAAGAGTCAAATTTCTCGTATGCTTGAGAGGTTCTTGCTTCACTTGTGAAGTGAACACAGTAGGACACGGAGCAATGCTCCAGCGGCAGAATCAGTTATAGGAAGGGTCTAGCGTACATACATAAAACAGGATGCCGATGCCTGTTAGGAACAACACGATTCCTCGAGCTAATAACACCCGGGGGCCTGGTCGTGCAACACGATCTCCCGCTCACCCGTGATTCGTCAAACCTTCGATGATCGTCTTCTCCTTTGCGAACTTCGGCTTGAAGAAATTGCGGTGATCCAAACACTGTTATAGCCTTACCACAATGCAATAAAATGAATAAACTTGAGAGCGATCATATTTGAATAACTGACAAAACCAGTTGCAACTGGACCTGTTCGTAAGAGAAGTGTACTGAGCGAAGAATATTCAATGCTTACGAAATAGAATCCTATGCAGATTTCGATATGGATAGGTAAATAGTTTATGTATTGTTTTGACGAAGATTTTAAATCATCCTAAAATTAAGAGTGCTTTGAGAACAAATATATCTCATGCATAAAATGTTCAATGAGTCAAGAGTCATGCTCCATAAATGTATGGTAAAATTTTGAGTATCTAGAAACGTAATGAAATTAATTAAATACGGCATATCATATGATACTGTATCGTACAAAACATTTACAGGTGTAAAAAAAGTATTGTACATCCCATTGCGAGGAACAAAATACTACTATATTTAAGAATAAGTACCTTTAAACACATTTCATCGTTCAGAAAAATTCTGCAATGCCACATAATTATGGATAGAACATACGCTCGTATGTAGCCATGAAGATAATACTACACCGTGCATGAGTTCGCATCTAAGGTTTCATGTTGTCGTCGAGTTACGAACTGGGCGAAGGAAGAACAAAGCGACCAATGCCACGCCCGACATGCGTGGCATGAATCTACATATTTTACTAATAGAGATATTGAACTTCAAAATCAAGTGCTCACGAAACATTTTCTTTTTATCGACCAACCGTAAAAATAAAATTTAAAAGCACTCAATTGCTTAACGTCGATTTCATAGTTAAAATCCGTTTGATAAAGAAAGAGACCGCTCGTATTAAGAACGATCGTTAACAGATGGTGTCAAGAATACTAGGTTGTTGTCACATCGTCTTAATAAATACTTTGTGGAGAAGCAACAAGACTACGAAACAAGAATTTGTGAAGGAGATGGTAATCCAGAAGTATTTTTAAATACTATTTGCCGAAATTTTAAATGCTAAATTGGATAAATACCTGATGCATTTTATGAACAGTATGCACAATTTGTCACGATAGCATACTTTTTTAAAGTCACATACTAAGATGCTCAAATGTCACTTGATTACCCTGAACGCTGAATATTTATAGATCGAATGTGCGAGTAGAAACGAATAATGTTCTCAAAAAAATAAATGTTATGACATATTTAGCATTAAAAACGACACGTTAATTTCCTCAGAAAGGTCTCGTTTAGTGCAAATGGTGCTGAGCTATTCAATCATAATTAACGATGCAATATAAATTTTCGTGATAGTAAAATCATATTTGTATAGTAATAGTTAAAAAAATACGTGAAAAGCGTGACAAAACTATAGAAAGCAATATTTGAATACTTCACTAAGGGGTTCGTTCAAGCTGAACAGTTCGTACATTGATTCTTTACTTATTCGTCTGCATGTTAGAAGACAAAAACAAAAACATAAATAAAAATTTTCAACGAGACCCAAAAGAAACCAAAATAAAATGATTCCTTTTGGACTGTATGGTATTTTACTAGTTTGTTAATCAAAATGTTGAGCATTATATCAATAAATAGAACTTGATCATATTATTCAGTAAGACTAACAAGCCAAGGTCTCAACAGTGAAAAGAAATCATGAACAACGATGAAAACATTCAGCAAAAATAATGCAAAAAGAATGGTAGAGGACAACGAACTGCTTCTAGAAAAGCCTCATACTATGTAGGTGGTCACAAATAAGTTGAGACTGTCATGCTCATAATGGGATAGTTAGCCACGGAAAAAACCACATGTAATTCAGTCTAGAAAATTGCTTTGTAGAACGAGAGTGTCATTTGTAGGCATCATCACAGGTTGCACAAATCAACTGCAGGTTGTCACAACTGCAGGATGCAAGAATGTATGTTAGTAAAAAGAAGTAAGTTTGTATCTAAGCTGAGACCTTGAAATATCAGCGTCAACTTCATCCATAATGCATATGTCGTAATACTGATGTCTACCTGTTATTAAATGAAAACCCACGAATATAAAACTGAGTGTTCTTACTTTCACTCGCAGGAAGTTTACGGCAAAAGATTAAATGGAGTAAAAAATGTTGATATGTATCGAACACTTAAATGAGAAATGGAAAGTCAATAAATGTTCATAATGTTGGAAGCGACCTCAATTACCAACAAATAACGAGCCTTAAAAAGTTATTTGAAAAAATAGCTTCAATGAAAGTCAATTCTGCTCGTAAATGAGTTAGTGCATACCACACATTGCAAAAGTCCCACCCTTGCACAGCTAAACTCCATTAAATCAAACGTAAAGACAACTTAGCAGTAATAGAGCCATATTACGATCGACCGTCACACTCCATAAGCTCAGTAGCCAAAGGCAATAGACGTTCTATATTTTTACGAACCGCATTCACTCTACCAACGGAATTTTATACGCCTTCTAAGGTAATAAACTCAATACTCACCAGCTACCAACAGCCCCTAGACGAAATAAATCACCGCTCAGAAGATTATCCAAATCACTGTTCGCACATCATCGACCACGTCACTGCTGCCGCGTTGATCTCCGGCACAAGTACGAATACTGCTGAGCAACAGGCACAATACAGACAGAAAATGAATGCTTGATCTATAGTGCAAGAAAACAGTGGGAAAACTAGAAAATATTGACGCATATTTTAAAGTACAGCATAAACAACCGTTCCTTAACACGTTGACTCCGAAGTGGTACGTATGTGTACCACTTAGGTTAGGTTCTGTAATTTTTTCACATCCTTCTAGTGACTATGCGTACAAAGTGAAGTTTTACACCAATCAGGCAATCGAAGTCAACGTGTTAAGAACATGTTGGTTAGCAAGGTCGTAGTGTTGATGCTTGTTAGCTGCTCTCATGCAGGTGGAAAGAGTTGTGTCAGCTGCCTTTTTCAGACTGCATAGTGATTACTTCTGAAGCTGAGAGTCCTTTTAGTAATTCAACTTACGATTCAATGATCGTCAATAAATAGAATTTGGTCGTGCTATTTTAAATCCTTTTTATTTCAACACTTACTGACCGATTACATCAATACAAGGGAATCTATAACGTTGAACGCTTTATGAAATGTATTCGACCATTTTTAAACACTTTTATCTTCCATGGGATTTGATGGTACTTCTAAGCCTTCTAAAATGTTGAGCGTTGACTAGCAGAAAGCAATTCTAAACTCAGTCTTAGAACAGAGCTGGTTGATAACTGGTAACTCGTTGTACTATAATGTGAAAGCCACATTAAAACCTAATATTAAAAAACAACTAAGAAAAGGCACTCTAACCCGCTTGCTTTGTAAGGCCTGTTCACACAGCTCTCACACCCTTGTTAAATGTATTCTGCGGAATTAATTATGAGCCTATATAGTATCCATTGTATTTCCTCGCCATTTACAGACTGGTTCAATATTTGTCAGGATAATTACTTGCTCAATTGGAACAAAACAACACAATACCAAGAACTTTTACACAGAGAGAAAAAACACAAAACTTTCATTACAATAAAAATTTGATTGAAATTGATTGACACAATTGTGTTTATTGAATATACTTCAATTCTAATGAACATGTCCAGAATTTGCACCGAAGTTGAGAAGGAAGAAAAAGTCCAATTATTTACACTTCACTGGACAACAAAAATAACTACTTGCGCAGGAGAGAAGGAAGCCAACGAAACAACCTGGAGCAACACAACCAAACATCGCTGAACTGGGACCTGACATAAGCGTTGAAATAGCTTGAGTGACTATAAGAGGACACAGTACAAAAGCGATGCAAAAATGCACGCATGAGCAAAACGTAATAGATGTAAATAAGAACAGACTCGCCCGGGTGTTTCCCACAGAAACACGTCTGTCCGATCACTGGCAAGATCACATGTCTGAACCACAGGCGCGTGTTCAGAGTTTACTAGTCTTTGAAAAGGCAGTCTTTTATGTGAGGTATTCTAGTGTCTTGGAACTCATGCCGGATGACCTATGCCAAGTATATCAAATATCAGTGCAATTTTTGAGAGACTTTATAATTGCAGGGACAAAAATAGGTGCGAAACTACGGTTAAATTTTTCTATATCGTATTTTGCGAGAAACTTACGCGTCACGTTCTTCGAAATGCACTTGAACTTTAGGCTGACAGAGGACCGTTATTCAACAGTAAAAAAGTCTCGAGATTTGGTTTCGAAAAGAGGCATTAAGCTGCCAAGGTTTTCAATGTAGGTGTTTTTTTATAACTCTCAAATTTTTACTCGCTCGACATTCATGAGAGAAAACACCTTGGCTCAAATACTCTCAGTGAAACAATAGGAGAGGCAGCGCATGGATACCTTCATGCTGAAACTGCTTCGCTGGATTTGAATATCCGATTAACAGATAAAGACGACGTAATCAATCCTCGCTTTATTTGACGGCGGATCAAAGCAACTTTAAACGATTTCGTGGGTGCGAGGTATACCTTACGGATCGCATGGTCTGCAGAGCGCAGTCTGTGGACCTTCATGCATCCTGTTTCTTGATACTTTTCTTGAATTCTGCGTTTATTTTAACGTTTCTGCCGCTCGCACATGAGACGCTCAACGTTTCCTTACGTTGAGGATGACGTTGTGCATATCTATGCTTAAAATTTGAGCGATCAAAATACTAAAAAAATACTAAATCACCTGTCTTATCGAAATTACCTACGGTAAATATGGGTGAAAAATTGATCATAAATTATGGTCACCATATAGCGACACAAGGTAATTACAAAACGGGCAATTTTAAGGGAATTTTATCATTAATCTAGACGACGAAATTAACACGGAGAAAATTTGTGGGGTTGTCACGTGGTGCTGTGTTGCCTTAATTTCTTCCTAGAAAAGCTTTCAGTCACGGGTGCGGAGATCCGAGAAAATTTCCGGGAAATTAAATTCGTCAATTTGCCGACGAGCTGAAATGTTAAAAAAACTGCAGCATTTTTGCCCACCACGTCTGTGTCATGCAGTGTTTCCTCCAAATGAATGCACTGTCTTGCAAAGAAAATCATTTATACCTTCAATGGAAGTCGCACGGGTTGGTAGATCTTGCATTCATTCGACCATTACATTTTAGAGAAAGATAAAAACGGGATACTTTCATCTCTGAATTATTCTTTTAAAAACTTAATTCGTAGTTCTGCAAGAAAATTAAAAATCTGGTTTGGATAGAAATAACTACCATGAAGCAAAATATACTCTTTACGTAATATATCCCTTACTTATTGACTACTCTTCAAAGGAATATACTATTGAATAATAAGTACTGGCAAGTAAAGACAATTTAATGCCATGCATATTACCAATCACGCTCCAAGAGTCATTTTCGCAGAAGGAATTTTATGCTCGATACAAATGCTATCAACAGGAATACATTTGAAACGAAAGATTAAACAAATTATGAAAGTTTCATGCTGTAGCCGTTGGAATGACAAACAATAAGAGAAATACAGTGTCCCAAAAATATGTGCTCACGCTTTGACTGCCCATTACTAAAGGAAAACTAGAATACGGGAAGAATATTGAAGTTTTCTTTTACGGCACTTCATTTTTTTTAATTCAATGTTTTTTCCCTTTAATTCAACTCGTTAGTCTTGCATCTATGTCAATAAATACTGCAATTAAAACAAAATATATGAGTAATGGGCGGTCTAAAAGTGAGTATATTTTTTGGAGACACCCTGTATTTTCTTTATTTAAGACAACACATGTGAGGACTGCTATCTTCTATCAGGTGACGCCTGCTCTTGTGTCATTCTTCAACGTACCATGGGTATCAGCCTCTGATTTCCATTAAAATCTTGTAAAAAGACACTGCGACATTGATTGCATTGAATGGATAAGCAAAAATTTTCATGAGTGCTTGCAAACTCAACAAATGTACTGTATTTCGAAAATTGTTTGAAAATATGGAGCGAATAAATAATCGACAACATGAAATGAATTCACGGGAATTATAGGAAAACGAAAACACACCATTTTCATCAATCAGTTTAAAATTAGATCTAATAATATACGGAAACATTCAGAAAAGCAAAACTTTTAATTGTTTGATACCTACACTAGACTGAATTGCTTCCAATCACCGAAGAGCCCAAGCTTTATAGCCGAGAAACCCACTCGACTAATTTACAGGATACGTACCTATACAGCCTGTTATACAGCAGAGCAGTGAAGAGTTCCAGATTAATACAATTAGAGTAAAAGTTAAAGGAACCATTTCAGGGTACAAGAAGCGCAACGGTCACACCATTTTTGTGACCGGTAGAGGGGTCTCCTCATTCAGCCTCCTTCATTGTTCACTGCGGCGCCCATTGTGTAGCACTGATACGGCCGAGCTTCACGCTCCGACCTTGTTTACACGCAGGAAATAAGAAGGATCGTGCTTGAAAGCACCTCTTCTTGCTCCTTTCGGCGGTTCGTAATTGAGATTTTGTTCGACGTCCATTTAAAAACCATCTTTTTTCAAAGCGTTGGAGAAACGGCGACACTCGTGAAAATCCGAATGTAGCTTTTTAGTCTAAGATTCACAACGTGTTAGTTGACACGATAAAACTAAACCGGGCCACAATGATGAAATTTACATATTTAGCACAAGAGAGTCGCAATAAAGAAACATAAACGAAGCGAACGCAAAGAAACCAGCTGAGTACAATGTATACATTTTTAATAATAAAAACCTCTCGAGAATATATGTCATATCAAACTCGCCTCAAAGTTTCAAAGATTTCTAGTTCAAAGATGTCCGTATTAGTTATAGACCCACCATAATGTTGTATAATAAATACGAGAACAAAATAATATGAACTGAGACGAATAATCTGCTGGAACCTTTCTACATTCATCTAACTTATACATATTTCCAACGAGAATATTTTACACTATTTCCTCCATACGTAGGATTGCAAGTTTTTGCAGTCAGAAAATGTACTCCTCCTTCCCCCTTTCCCCTGGTCAGTAAACCCTTCTGAGATGAGCGAGGGCAGCTACAAAGAAAAGAAGACGCCGGCGCAAGGCGTTAAGCCAGTTAAGAATTACATGAGCAGATGGGCGTAATGTTAAAAGCTAACAGTAATTAACAAGACTGTCAAGACGACGACGGTCGGTCCTCGTGGTGACCAACCACAGTCCCTTAAATAAATGGCTAGCTCCTGGGCTCCGTAATTAAATCCAAAAGTGGCAAGTTCTCTGCACCGTTGATTATACAGCGCGTCAGACCGCGTCCATCAAAGGCGATTGGATGGAGAAGCTCTACAGCGCTTCTTGCTAGTCAATGAAGAGCTCCTGTCTCCTTTCTTAAATGTGAACAACGTGTGAACACCTGACATCAAATACTGAAAAAGCGTCTGAATGCCTCACTCGATCAACAAATCGCAGGATGCATCAGTGCGCAATACCAACATCCGCTTGATGGGGTAATGCAATTTCTTAGATTACATTTTTTAACAATGCAGGCAAATTTCATAACACCAGTGTACTTAGCAAGATTGAAAATTAATTTGATCCCTTTCACTCACATTACAAGCATTTGTAAGCATGCATCACTTAATACGAGTCGTTGAATGATCGGAACAATAGTCTTTTATAGGTTGACGTTATCGATAGAAATAAAAAGAAAATGACTTTTAGTGAGTCAAAAAATACCAAAGTAAACTAGAATCTTCAAGGTAGTCGATGAGGAGCATAGGAGATGGATAACATAGAAAGTACTTCAATATCCTCTCTTCCATCATACATAAATTTTGTCCTAGTGCTAAAAATATGCAGCCGATACTACCATCTTCCACTAAAAGATTTTGAAATTAACAAACTGCATTAAGTATATAATAGTGTAAGAGTTTCCTAAGTCAATTTCCTCATAAATATGTACACGTATGGGCATAACAGAAGTTGATGTTGCATCAGAAAGATCATCTCATATTAAAAGGTGCAAACGCTTTGTTCGAAAGTTACGATAACCACAAAGTAAAGCTAACCATGCGAGCAGCACAAGAGCGAGAAGTGCGGAAGCAGTTTCGATGTCAGAGCACAACATGAGTTGTTGCTTTAGGAGAAGCAGGGCGCAGTTTCCTCTTCGTCTCCCTCGCTGTACAAACATATAAAGTGGACGAGTACTGCTCGTAGCCTCATTACAGACTAATACTATTGTCCTAAAATTATCTCCAAAACATCTTGGAACGCTTTGTACAAATAACGCATACTTGCCTTATATCCCTCTTAAAATATTGGAAATTATTCACTAAACATAATGAGTTAAACAGCACGAGATGAACAGAAATATAAAATAGGCAAGTCTAAGCGAGTGATACGCAATAGTGTCATAATTATGATCCAATATGTATATGAAACAAAGCATTCAAATTTAAAAAATGTCATACTCTTTAAAACTCCAAAAATGAATGCTTAACATCAAAATAAAGCGTATGCTTAGTGTAACTCTCACATAAATTTACCTTCATCATTTCTCGCCTCATTGAAAATACACATCACTTTCAAATACGTTTGAATTTGACTAAGCATGAGGCTGAGTAATATCACTTTGATACATCAAGATTTTCCTTTCATCATTCCAATTCGAATTTCATTTATTGATCTTTCGGATATGTGCATAAATTATGCTAATATTTGTAATTTTATTTAAAAAAATATATATACAAAGTGTCTGCCCTGATACCATACAATATTTTAAAATGAATATCAATTAAAAGTTTTCGTGCACAGACCTCGCTGTCAAACACTGTACATCTGAAATTATCCAACGAAATTTTCTAGAGAAATATTATAGAATTTATTTGTCATACTATAAATAGGATAATAGTTTTCAATTTGTTGTAATCGAATAAATAAATTTGATTTTGAATTACATCCTTCAGGCTCAACTTTCAAAATACCCAAATGTTATTGAAAACTGATTTGCATGGTGATCATACCTTATACTTTTCCTATAGAAGCTACGCGGAATATCCATATAGCGATGTTTTATTCTTTTTATGTTATCATTATTATACTATCAATATCAGGTCTGCAATCTAATCAATTTTTGTAGTATTCTGCGTGTAATAATTTAGATACACAAGCAAAAAGTTTCAAAACTATTGCAAACAATTCCTCTGCTACAGTAGTAATAGTTAAGAGACTGGCTGAGATGAAGAGCCGAAAGTTGTTTAAAACACGCCAAGTATCACAATCCGTCGTAAACAACTACAAAACAACAGTTGTAACATAGAAAACAACTACAAAATAACAACAGTTCTAATGTTGAAAACGACTACAAAACAACAACAGTTCTAATATTGAAAACGACTATAAAATAACAACAGTTTTAATATTGAAAACGATTACAAAATAACAACAGTTATAATATTGAAAACGACTACAAAATAACAACTGTTGTAACATAGAAAACGACTACAAAATAACAACAGTTGTAACATAGAAAACGACTACAAAATAACAACAGTTGTAACATAGAAAACGACTACAAAATAACAACAGTTCTAATATTGAAAACGACTACAAAATAACAATAGTTGTAACATAGAAAACGACTACAAAATAACAACAGTTCTAATATTGAAAACGACTACAAAATAACAACAGTTCTAATATTGAAAACGACTACAAAATAACAACAGTTCTAATATTGAAAACGACTACAAAATAACAACAGTTCTAATATTGAAAACGACTACAAAATAACAACAGTTCTAATATTGAAAACGACTAACACATCACCCAAGTTGCGCTCTGTATTCTACAACATGGGAAATCGTAACATAAAAAAAATTGAAAATTTCCGCAGCTTTTCATCGTGTGGACCATCATAAAATTGTTCTATGGTTGTTCTTGCGTTTCTTGAATTCATCAATCAATTTCAAATTGTCACCGGTAAAAAAACTTTAATTTGATACGAACAAGCTTGGTCGTAATTAAAAAGGAAGTAGTAATCACTTAAGTGAATCGTAAACCCGGTTTCATGCTTCGTTTTAATTAGCTACATAACAAACTTGGTAATTGAAAATAATCTTACATCCAGAAAATAGTATCAAGAGAATTAATTCCCTGCATTTAAAATCACAGCAAATTTTAATTAGAGTATAATATTGTATGGAACGAAAGTGCGCAATATTCTACTATAAATGTATGGAAAGAAAAAAAGCAGTGCTTATTCGTAACAGTAAATTCAAATGAAATACATTACGTTTGTATGTTTTTTTTTAGAATGTAATTTTCTTCTTACAATTTTCTTAACTGTGGTCATAAAGAAAGTATTTTGAGCTGTTAGACTCAGAATTTTGAGGAAGAATACACAAATTTTTAATTTTCAAACATCTTAAATTCCGCCATAATGTGACAAGTGACTTGTTTTACTGGTATATCAATATTTCTTGATAAATATATTAGTCAATCTACAGTAAGAAAAGTGTACCATGTGTGACCGCACTACAACTCACATATTGGTCTAAAAGTTCTTAACACCTTTAGATATACGTACGATTAGACGTACTTCTCTGAGAAACTCGGAGTCCACCACTCAAAATAGCATCAGTTGTAACCTTGCTACTAAGCGAACACGACTGCTGACAGCGCAACTTGAATTGCTTGCACAATTATTCAGCAACACAACGTTCAAGTAAAATTTAGAAAATCGTAAGTCGCTCAGGCTCGCGCAACTAACAAATAAACCAAGAAAAAAATAGAATAATGCCTTCAACTGATATGCTCCCCTCGAATACATTACTACTCAGTAAATGATGAATAAATATGAAGATAGTTTAAGAAAATTAAAACATGCGTTAAAATTTGAGATTGCCAGACAGTGAGCTAACGCAGTTTCGTCGGACGAGCAGCACGCTGTTCCGAGAAGCCAGAAACAAATAATTTTATTATTGAATATCAGAATAAATGGTACTAATGCCCTGTAAAAAATAAATGAAACGTAATACTTAACTTCTTAAATGAACCCCTTCAGAGAGATAACAACTGTTGAAGTTGCAAAATATATTCTTTCAGTTCAGTTTGAAATGTTCAAATCCATGAATTTTATTTCGAATTAAGAGAATTTTCGAAATGAATACTGGAATTACGAAACATTGTATAGATACTTTAATCCAACGAACATAGTACGAGTACTTTAATACAACGAATTATTCCATTCTAGAATAGAAATAGTCCACAGCTGAATTCGTGTGGTATTGTACAATTGAAGAATTCTAGAATAGCACCATAAATATTATTTATGCCCCCCGACTGCAGTACCCGGTCGAAGTGGTTTAACAGCGGCAAGGAGTACTTCAAAGCAGCAAAAAATGAAGCATGTAGGAGACCCGCCCAAGAGAAACTGAACCAACAGCCTGCCTCTCGCAAGAAGCACTGCCAATGCTACGGTAACTAGGGCTTTCTGTACTCAAAAGAACCAATTCACCTACGTACACTGACGAAAACATGCATCATCAGCATCCCCCCTCTCGCAGTGATGGAACTCATGAATCTAACACACTAACTAAGAACTGCCAAGTCCTGAACATAGATTTAAATAAAATTTTCTTCAGTGAACTTGAGAGACTTTTACTACCATGAGGGAAGGTAGGTACATTGTTTTGTACCAAGATCCATGTAACTATTGTGTACCAAGAGCCATATAATTATTGTGTTATGTAAGTTAGGTAATCATTGATTAAAAATTTATGAGTATGATTGTACCTTCGCCTTCTATCCTTCTTTACGCCTGGTGCCATGTTGATTGAGGGGCACTTGCATTACTAAAGTGCCTGTGCGTGATTAAGGAGCATGTGCATGATCGATACCTGAACTTCATACGGTATGGGACTTGGTAGCAACTCAAAAATAGACTAATCAGCTCGTTCCTGTTGTTTTATTCAATTTTATTCTATTCTTTTAAAACAGCATTAAAATTACGTGTCATCGGGCTCCTAAAAAAAGAACTGCTATTTTATCCAACAGAAAAATATTATGACTTTCCTCTCAGAATATGAGATATATTACCTATGAATACGTCACAAACTTTAAAATATGCAACGTCTCAAAAAACGGTGCAATAACGAATCCTGCGAACAATAAAACGTTTAATACTATAAATTCGCACAAATGCGTCAATCATACATCAAAACGCATTGGCATCAAGAACAGTGCAATACCCAGCAAACAATGTAAGAACTCGAGCTGTGTGTTCTCAGTTTCTTCGAAGGAGGTCAATATCGATTTAATTCATACGTAAATAATCATCGCACATTTTTTTGCCAAACGTGTATTTCACCTTTATTTTCTGATACCTGACGTTTTACTTTATGTGTAAATCCAGTAGGAGCCTACAAAATTTCAAGCATGACATTTATGATGGTATGCTTGATATCATAAATGTCACTTAATAAATCGCTATCGATCCATAACATCGATGGCGATCCAATACAGTTATCTCCTCAAATAAAGTTCCTAGACTGAGAAGTGTCAACGGGAACCAAAATCCAGCATTTCGTTTCAACGATTAAAAGAACAATACAAAATGGAGACCAAGAAACCAGCAATTTTATCTAAAGGTTCGACTTCCTCAACAGTCCTGCAAGTATCAATCCAGCTAGTTCTTCAAACTGCAATAATTGAGTGCTGCAAACTTCAATGCAAGAGAGATCTCCGTCTGAGAGTCGCAACTAGCTACTCTATTTCCATTAGATGAAGGCACAGCCTCAATTAAAGAGCAATACCGTAAACTTACATTGCTCTCCTGAGCCTTGTTGAGCGAAGGCACTAAACCATCGACGGGCAATTGGAGCGTCCTCCGAGCTTTTTTATTGAGTCTATGAAGCGGAAAATCACTACGGAAAATAGCGCAATTGCCAAATTGCACGGATTGATTTGTCTTTATCGCCATCAACGGCATGCCTCAGCTTAGATAAGAACGAAAACAAATCTAACAGTAATGTCCCAGAATAAGGTAATTATAAACTTCACGAGCACGAACCCTTTCAACTGAACACGAAGTTTAGGGTAAATTTTTGTAAACCGTTCGACTTAGCGGTGCTACTCGTACAGCAAAGAAATAAAGTTCTAAATTTGGAGTCTCAAATTCCAAGGTATATGATATTAATTATATTTTACCACACAGTTATTTCAGTTTTTATCGAATCTCATTTCAAATGTTCATCAACTAGTTTTATAGAGTTATTTTTCAGCATAACAATTATAGTAATTATTGAACGAATATCCGATATTTCTCCATAATTGGTCATCACATTGAATAAAAGTAAGGTAACTTGTTACAGGATTATTGTTCCGCAGAATTTCAGTTGCAATAAATCAAAGTTCAGCACGACCATGGAGCACGGAACGCAAAAGAACGCTCGAGTGCAGGTGATGCCGCCTATGGTTCACTCATGCAGTGTAAAAAATATAATTATACCTCTTCACTGAGGCAATTCCGATCGCATCTGTCATTGTGTGATGAGCTCAGCTAGTCGATAAGAATATTTAACGTTCCTTCACAATTGTATGCGCTAAGCCGTAATATCGAAACGGAACAATCCGGTTTAGCTTTAGCACCAGATCAACGTTAATCGCCGTATGTTCCCGTTATTCAATATCTGATAAAATTGAGCAATAAAGCGACAACAGTTTGACACTAATAAATCCCCAGTTTTATTAACCTATCTGAGAAAAAATGAGTACATAGTAGTAATTGGTAGTTAAAATGCAATGTATGGAATCTAAAACTGGCTTTCATAAAATAAAGCTAATTAACGGTTATTAGGACGAGCTTAATTATACTCGTATACCAATTTATCAACAGACATTGACAGTACAGCGTGGACAACCACATACAATTCTTAATATTTTCAGTTACACCTCCAGTATTTTCTATGAAATTATTGAGGTTGTAGCAAAATAGTGTGCAGCATTTGACAATAAAATTGTATACACACAGGCAACATAAATTAGGTTACAGGAAATACATATATATATATATATATATATATATATATATAT
>VCRD01000845.1:0-26129 GCA_006783055.1 Trinorchestia longiramus
GATGGAGGAGGCGATGGAGGAGGCGATGGAGGAGGCGATGGAGGAGGCGATGGAGGATGCGATGGAGGATGCGATGGAAGTGTGGTCGAGCTGTTCAGTTGTTCTTCCTTCAGTTGTCTGGGATTTAGTTTGCGTACCCTTGTGTGGTAGATGATTCACAAGTGCCCAGTTTAAAGTAAAAGTACTTTGAGTCAAGAGTCTTAGGGAAGGGAAGTTCTGATATGTAGTAAAATGAGTAGCGTAGAGCAGTTTTGATGGGCCCTTGGTCAATTCTCGCCCTCAAATTCTGTTTTCACAAATGGCTAAACCTTTCTAGATAGCTGCTCTTGTGAAACAAAGGTTTTCATGAATGGATTGGTTGCAGTACTAAGCGTCACAAAATACCAGCGAAGTCATCGTTGATGTCGCTGGTTTTGGGCACAAAACTTCACTAGCACCAGTGAAGTCATCATCGGTGTAGTTGTTCCAGGGTACAAAGCTTCACAAATACCAATGCAGTTAACACTGACGTTGCAAATTGTAGGCATCAAACGACAAATACCAGTGAAGTCATGATTGATGTCTGAGGTTTTAGGCACAAAACTTAAACACCAGCGAAGTCTACATAAGTATTCAGGTTTCGCTTCAATCACCATATCACACGGCTACTAGTCACACAAGCTCACGAAAAAGTTTTTTAAAATTTTGTCCGTAAAATTGAAATTTCTTTGATTAAGTCATTCATGAAAAATTGATAGAGAAGCTTGGAAACAGTTCACAAACACGCGCGCGGTCACTTGTCACACCTGCACAGAAAATAGAATTGGTTCATAAAAATAATGTAGCATTTCATAGTTTAGCAAAATATAGTTGTTTTGAATTAAATTTCTGGCTGGATCATGTAAACAATCAATATGGTTTCACAAAAACCTAAGAGTTTAAACAACTCGGAAGTAAATGAACTAACTATTGGTGTGGAATCCAAAATGGTCAAACAGTTGAAAAATCGAGTTAACGCGAAATGGTTTCGTTATTTAAGGAGTGGAAGAACGAAGATTTCAGATTGGTTGTCATCACTTCACATGGGCTGCATTACACGTCATTTTAAAAACGGATGTCAAAACTTTTTTTGAAGCTAATGCAAAAATATAGAGATTAAATGAACACAGTCTTGAATTTGGGGAACAAGTAAATGATGAATTCAAATTAAATTCATATCAAATTAGAACAAATTATTAACGTTACATTAACTTTTAACAAATTTTTAAACGGATACTAAATTTTGATATATTATTAGATTCATTCATATTTATAATAAATTTTTCAATTCATATTAAATCATTAAAAAAATTCATTTTAAATTCCAATGAAACTTTCACTAAAATAGCAATAACTTTTTATCCACTACAGTATAAAATCATTTTAACACTAAAATAGTATCAAATTTTAGTCCAATTCAGTGTAAAACCATTTTAACACTAAAATAGTAATAATTTTTTTCCTATTCAGTATAAAATCATTTTAAATTATATGAATAAATATTAAATTGATATCATCAGCCACATATTGTAACCCTGAAATGTTTGCAACAGAACCACACAATGAGATGAATAAAAAGAATATAAATCTTAATTATGAATTACCATCACGTAGCGCGACTATTTTAATTTACTGATAAGTAGTCAGATTATTCAAAGCACAACTATGAAGAACGTTAAATCTTTAACATGTATTTCTATTAATGGAGCATCAATAAATAATCCAGCACAATAAAATGAAAGAGCTTCGTCCACCTCTAATGGCGGCGATTTTCAGAGCGGCATAATAAACAAACATTTTTATAAAGTTGCGGTCAATTTTTCAAGCTTCGGCCTCATTATTGCCTGTGAATAGTAATGCGTTGTATAGTTCACGTAATATACAAGAAAATAATCACACCATATTGCTAGCATGCGAAATTTAACGTGTTTCACTGCGTTGTCTATCGACCAATGAAAACACAGTATCTCTTCAGCCTGTTCCTTTGAACGCTAAACGCCGGACTGCGATTCCTAAAGCAACAACATTCCAAAAAAAGTGACAACATTAAGAGAATGAGAATAGCTCTTTTTTTTAAATTTCATTAATATTTAGATCCTGTGCAACAGAAATAAAAAATGAGTGATACTTGGAGCACACTTGCATTCCGCCACCGAATGAAAAAGTCGAAAAAAAATGTTTGCCTTAGAACGGCACATTAAAGATTCATCTGCTTAAGCGTTGAAAGAACTATTACATGAACGTATTAATGCAGTGATGCATAGCTGGACGATTGCGTTAAAGAGAAAAATAATTCTATTTTATATCAAACACATTAAAAATAAAATTCCATTCGCGCGTGGTCAATAATAACTAAAGTGAACACTCTAAAAATTGATAAAAAAAGTATTGCCTTTATAGATGCGCAACTTCGTAAATCTATTTAAGGCTTCATTATTATAACATTTATACAATAGTTAGTCACGTGCCTATAACAGTGTTTATTTTTATTACTTCCTGTGGTCGGAAACAGTAAATAATACAATTAAACATTGTATTATTTATTTTCAATAGTTCCGCCAGGAAAATATTCCGCCACTTACATATATTCAGGAAAACACTCCGGGAAATTGGTTTTTAAAATTTGTTCCTTGTACTTTTTCCAAATCATAATGTAAGACGTTAAAAATATAATGTTCGAGTAAATATTTTTTGCTTTTATTTCTCTCTACCAACTGTTTTCAACCAACGTAAAAAGTTTTGTATTCTAATTACTTCAGACCAGAAGGAGTATGATTTTTAAATTTTATCCATTTCTCCGTTTCATGTAAAAGTACTGCAGGTACAGACAAAGTATCATAGATACCGTAATTATACTCTCTCTGGTCAGGAACAGTTGGTGCACTCAGTGTACATAGTCAAACATGGACAAAACTTTCACACCTACAGCAGGGGATAGACAAGCCAGTCTTTTTCTCCGTTCAAAAGCGCTTTTATTAGAACGTTTTAATTCGTAATAAATACTTACGTACAAAAGACTAATTTGCACAAATATTCGTACACTTGCTGAATTTCACACTGTACACTTGCTGAATTATTTATTCAGCATTATTATTATATTATGTTATTATATTATTTCGTACAGTTGCTGAATTTTTATGATCAAATATTTGTAAACACACACCAGAAAACAAATTATTTCCAGCACTAAATTCAGGAAACAGGTCTGTATTAATACACACGTATGTCGTGTATATGTTGTGTGTATCATACTAGATCTAAAATACGCAAGGGTGTAAATCTGTTAAAGTCTTGTGTCTCTATTTAATGCAAAACACACAACACTTGCCTGAAGGATGCTTGTAATTAAAAAAATTTCTATGTAGTTGATGAAATCCGTAGACGGTCGATTGTATATCCATAGTATAATTATTAATTATATGATGTTTATATAATTTAACTGATAACTTTAATAAAATATGAATGGTATTAAACTTAGTCGTCATTTATCTCACTTGCCAATGAAAAAAATTTTCGTTATATGCGTCATTCATTAAAGCTACATCGTCTTGTATCAATACTTTTCATATTATGATTCTAATACTTTTTAATTATTACTCGTTTTTTCTTTACGCACAGATGCGGATGAAATATGTAGGTGAACTAGGATATCTTTCATTTCTTCCAATTTTCAGAAAAGGAACACAATGTAATGAAATAAAAAACGTACTTTGGAATTTGTTACCCTCGTACCTTGATGACCTCAGAAGGAACTCTTTTTGTTATAGAAATAAAGTCTTGCCAATACTCTCGCTACAAATACTTCACGCAAATGATGAATAGTGTTCCCTAGTATTATAAAATTTTAGCCAACTCTGCAAAATTGATCTTGACACCTTTTCTGCTTCTTGATAAATCGTCGAAGCTAATTTTGTCTGGATCTTTTTCCAAAATATAGTAATTTTTAAGACAAAAATAATAACAATATTTGACCAAATTTACGACAAAAAAGGACAAACATTTTACAGTCTGCTACAGAATAAATGTATTGAAGACAATTATTTCATTGCATCGTATTAAAGACAAGAAAAGACAATAGACGCACATCCCTGAATGTTTGTTAATGATGTAAGACAAAGAAAGACAAATATCATTCTAAACAACTTTGCTCTAGTTGACAGAAAAAAATCAGTTTTATTTATTCAGTAATTTTAACGGATATCGTTTGAAATATTTTTTCCTATTGTAACATTTGAAATGCAATAAAATTTAACAGAGATGGTAGTTACTAAATTAAAGTTTCATCATCTGTGTATGATGGCGTTGTACTTCACGAAAGGTTTACTCAATGGTGTCTGAGATTGATGATATGCACCCGTGTTTATGGAACTCATTTTTGATTTCTTGAACAACTGAAACCAAATGACTGACGACAAACCTAGAGGGCCAAACACGAACAACCAACCAAACATGGAAAACAAAAGTTCTAAAATGTTACACGTTATGTTCGTAACCTCATTTGATTGATAGCGTATGTATCGAAAAAATTATGTAACTGAATATAAAAATTGAGTGTGAAAAAGAAAATCCTGTTTTGTGGCAACGACTTGTCTTCGGAAAAAAACAATCCTTTGACAGAATGAAGCCAAAAACTTTGAAAATGAACGCTGCAAAAACGTGAAAAGAATTGAGTATTAAATTAATAAAGTACAAATCTTAACATAAAAGAAAACGAGTGTGAAATTCACGAGGCACAAAACTTCAACTAGAGAGTATGAGTGTGAAAATAACCCACACTTGGAGTGACAATATCGCATGTAAAACCACCTCACTAATGCTTGAGATCGTGACTGCCGGAAGAGCAGTTGCAGTATTTCCGTGTATTAAAGTGAGCGTGATTCTGGGGTCTGACATGCAATTCCATCGCAGCACGAAGGGATAAACACGAGAGCCATCGTTTACCTCATAACTCTACGGCAGCAAGTCGCCAGGGTTCACAAAGTTTAGGGCCGAGAAGCATTTTAAATATTTAAAGGCCCAACTTCATGACAGAGCTCCCCGCTGGCGGCTTATAAAGTAGCTCTTGTCGAACATGCGTGTGTACACTAGTTAATGATGATGGCTTAGTGGCTGTAGCTTTAATTGCTGTGGAAAAGGTATTTCGTCGGTGTGCAGGCTTACGTGAGCTACGTTGAAACAATTTATTCAGGGAAACATGATTAACCAACGATCTCAATTGAATATTGGGGTCTTGTATTTGAATTCAGATTGAGTTTTTTATTTGAAAAAATTACGCCATTAATTACTTACATTTGAGATCAATTGATCAAAATAAAGTCAACTTAGACTTGATTTCGTAAACACATCTTGGCAAATCATTTAAAAATAAAAAATAAACAACGAAATTTGTGTTTCGAATTTCTATTTTATTCAGAGAAATCTACTGTATTTACATCAGGCATGAAACGTTTGTTTGAACATATCAAAAGAAACTGACTCTACTGGTTTTATTTTCATTTTATTCGAGTTTGAACTAACTTTCGAATAAAATCCCAGGTATTGTTAAATTGACTATACTTTGTAAGGTAAAAAGTGCGACTGCAGAAGCAACGACTACCATTTAACTGTTCTTTTATTCGTTGCTGCTCTGTAGCTTTTCTAACGGTTTATTAATCCTATTTTAAATTCAGAAGTCCCTCAGCAAGCATTCACGGGCTAAAATGTTGAACTTTTAAAATTCAAAGTATCATGTATAAGTACTTTGTATTTCGTAGGATGAAAATTTTTTTCTGCTGTAACCAACTACGAATAATTTTCTTTTCACATAATTAATGACGAAATGAAGGGCTATAGTTGCTGGTCACCACTTAGCAACGATCCTAATGAGACCTAATGTTACTTGTTGAGGAAAGCCAATCACATCACATGGCGTTGACCTACCAGTAAAAGAAAACCTACATCGATCAATCAATTTTGTCAAAAACGGACAACACATCGATTAACTAATTAAATCAGCAGAGGAAAACATACATCAATTAATCAATTTTGTTCCCTCCAGGATTTCTTTGTATGGCTTTAAAAACTAATGTTGTTTCATATTTCATGAATCAACTTTATAAGCAATACATCGTCTTTCTTCTTTTATTTTTTCCAAATAACCAGTTGGATATTGTTCAACTTTTGGAGCAAATTCACACTTCACCGAAGTAGAATCTCATTTTTCTAAAGATCGACTTTAATAGTGGAATCTAATTCTCTTGATATTTCTAGATGAAAAAAGCTCTAATGCTTATTATAAAAAATAGTTTCAATAAACATCCAGACCCTCATGATTTCATTGTCAGATTTCATGAAATTTCTTCGTTACATGAACAAAAATTGATGAATTGACTACAAAAGCTAAAAGCTAAAACACAGACGTAATGTCAAAAATACTAGAGTGTCAGAACAGGCGTCTCCTCCTTATGACCGTCGCATTTCTCTGAGCTACATAATATAGATCATGTCGAACTTAGTGGCAGGATTCTCGAGTCGAAACAACCTGCAATAATGATGGACCCCAAAGACCCTTTCATTTAAAAATGAAAAATACATTACGAAGTCTTTTGTTTCCCATGGCGTTGCTCTTCCAGAACAGCAAACAGATATCGATCAACCAATTCAATCAGTAGAGGAAAACAGATAAAAGATCTTTTTTAACAACCAGTTCAGTTTAAATGTTAACTCCAAAGTCACACCTTAATTACTTTTCTCTTCATTGTTTCCATTGTTTCTTTAGTTTGACATTATTTTGAGTTTCTCAGTTTAACTGTAAGAAAAGAATTTTCAATATTTGGTTTGGCACTTGAACCACATATCGGTATGCATCTAGCAATCCATTTTTCATCTGTTCCCACTTCATTGCAACATTTAGGAATTTAATTAACACTTTGAATAGCTTCGACAATTTAATGAAGCTCAGTCGCATAGGCAGTCCACAAAACATTCATATATTCATTCCCCACGCTTCCCCCTCTCAAGTACTAGGCTGAATAGCCAGGGATCAAAATCAACAAGTTTCACATTGCAATTAAAGCTCAGGTAAAAAATACAAGCAAGTTTCTGACGCGTCGTCTTTCCTCAAAAATTTACGAAAAGAATTCAAAGGACCTCGTTAAAACAAGCAGTAACTGTAACTTCTTTCGTCAGAATGTAAAAAACATGAAGTAGTCTCTGCAGTCTCGGTGGATGTCGCAGTCAACACTCAACATTATTTAGCATTAGCAAGTCCAGAGTAGTGGCAGCTTGACCTTTGAAGGCAGAAGCCCGTGTTTCGGAGGCGCTTTGTTTGAACTAAGCCATTCATTAGCGCCAGAAAACTACTGGAGTTCAAAGAAAGCTGTCCCTTCAAAGCCAAAGGGTAGCTTCCTCAAAGATGAATTCCCTCAGCCCAGATGAAAGCAATGAATTAAAATTCAAGAACAAGATGAAAGTTGTTCCCTACGAGCCACTGCTTTTAAAACAGAAATCCTTTGAAGCCGCATAGAGTTAGTGTTAGAAGGAGTTTGATTTCACTGACGGCTGAACGAAGTTCAGCTTTGATTGGTCATCAAATATTACAGGTGTAAGATGGAGAGTCGACGATAGCATAAAGATGATGATGTAAATATAAGAATGGGCCCCTGTGGGTTATTTTTGTAGTTAAAGAAACTTTTGCAACACTATTCAAGGCATATTCAAGTATATACCCGATGTACAAGATTGTTTTCGTGTACTCGACTAAAAAGAACAAATCCATAACGTTACAAAAATTCCTCCTTGGAAGCTCATGGTATGCTGACGAAAACAGACACTATGAGCAAGGGTTTGGCGGCCATGAGAAATGGTAAGGGTTTAGTGGCAATGAGAAATGGTTAGGGTATACTGGCAACGAGAAATGGTAAGGGTTTAGAGGCAACGAGAAATGGTTAGGGTATACTGGCAACGAGAACTGGTTAGGGTATACTGGCAATGAGAAATGGTAAGGGTTTGCTGGCAACTAGAAATGGGAAGGGTTTAGTGGCAACTAGAAATGGTTAGGGTATATTGGCAACGAGAAATGGTTAGGGTATACTGGCAACGAGAACTGGTTAGGGTATACTGGCAACGAGAACTGGTTAGGGTATACTGGCAACGAGAAATGGTAAGGGTTTGCTGGCAACTAGAAATGGGAAGGGTTTGGTGGCAACGAGAACTGGTCAATACTTGTAACTGCACCGTACTGCGCGTGAAATAAAGTGGTCACTGCTGAGATGTCCGATCAAGGGAGCTTGTCCGATCCCTCACCTCGCCAGGATATTCATTTATGACCGTCAAGACGTTGACATTTAAAGACTTGGCGCTTCTGGTGAGATTTCGGACACCAGAGGATAGAGAAGCGTAATTTTCCGCAGAGCTTCTGCTTCACATGCGCACCTACCACGTCTAGGTGAATAATTATAACGAACACTTGGCAGCACATACACCTAAAAGTCAAGTGAAATTCAATGTTATCATATTATTTAACGGTCGGGATGCAATCATTCGTAATTGTTGTTGTAAATACCTCCTGTCACTGGCAAATTGAGGAACAAGAAGAAAAAAAGAATGGAAACGATGGTTCTCTCGCTGGAGGCCTAACATGTGCGTGACATGCCATCTTCAACTTGCTCAAAACAAGGAAATGAAGCTGCTTATTATGCAAACGGAAATTCCTTTGACTATGCACCGACTACTAGTAAGGAAAACTTCACTGAACACAGATCAGGATATTCAGAATAAACTTCAACACTTCTCATCGCGGAAATGCTTACTAAAACTGTTAATTTCCGTATTTCTGTATGGTAATGGTTTCGAAATTCATCATAGTTCTGTATTGTGTAAAGCCTTTTACACATGAGTACACTGACAGACAATGATGTGGGTTATATAAATAATGCATTGAATAACTTCAATTGCAGACTGTTCTGTGTGTGGTATTGTCAAATATCATTCAGAAAGGATCTTAAAATAGTGAAATGGCATATAACAATTAACTCGTAGTTGAAATTGACTCACAACGCATGTGTGTAAACAAATTCTTATCCACCATTTATCTCATTTTCTAATATTCCTAATATAATTTCCGCTCATAGCACAATAGAAGGAACCTAATTTGCATGCTCTACCACACAGCTACAGAATTATACAAACGGTAATTTTTGTAGCAATAACTTGAAATGAATTCAATTTCTTCAACGTGAGAATAAATTTCTGAACCGTTATTTCTCCTAGAAAAACACTCCTCCTAGACATAGTTTTCACTTTCATTTAGCATTAAAGAAATTATGCATCTTCAGCCTACAAAAATTCCGCATTTATTACACCTGTGAGATTAATTTTTATTTTATTTTTGAACTGCCTCTCCTAAAGCGTTGCGCAGCGTAGATACATAACTGTGAACCGCTAGATGCGCAAATTGAATGTAACGCAACACTGTTGTGAGACCACACAGTAATTTGCTCGGACCAGGCAAACGAGATGAGATCACAATCAAATCTATTCAAATCGAGCACTCAAGCCTAAAATGTCCTGTTCTCTATCCACCGGCACTAGAAAATGGCTGCTTGATTATTGTCGTGCTCGCACCTAAACAGCATGATGATTATGTAACTCCAAGCACCTACACAGCATGATGATTATGCAACTCCAAGCACCTACACAGCATGATGATTATGCAACTCCAAGCACGTAAAGAGCATGATGATTATGCAACTCTAAGCACCTAAACAGCATAATGATTATGCAACTCCAAGCACGTAAAGAACATGATTATGCAACTCCAAGCACGTAAAGAACATGATTATGCAACTCCAACTACTTAACACGTTGAGTGCGATACGACCCGCCGGTGGGTCGCTCAGGTTAGGTTCTATAATTTTTTCAAGGCTTTCTAGTGACTGTGTGTACAAAGTAAAGATTTGCACCGGCTAGGTAATCGCAGGCAACGTGTTAAACAGCATGATGATTATACAACTCCAAGCATATATAAACTGCATGATGATTATGTAACTCTTTTGAGGAAGTGCAGCGCAAAATATGAACATACATGAGTAATATGTTCAAAACATTCGAAATAAATAAGTACATCCTTTTAAAACACATGTGTCGGTTTTAGTACACGTAGGTCACTTTTAGTAAACGTAGGTTAGTTTTAGTACACGTAGGTCAGCTTTAGTAAACGAAGGTCAGTTTTAGTACAAGTAAGTCAGCTTTAGTAGATTTAGTACATGTAAGTCAGTTCACGGCATTACACACACACGAACGTGCAACTTCTTGTTCCTAAGATGTCCTTGCATGTTAGGAAACTTCTTTCTTCACACAATACTGGACGGGAATTTAAAACTGGGCGAGAATTCACAAGCCTTATTTCCGTCCGTGTTGTTTTTATTAAAGTGGAAAATTGTAGAATCACAAAACGATGGAAGCGGCGTGCTGTTTTGACGTGTTTTTCTCATCCCAACTGAGGCATAACATTTCCCAACCGGGGCGTAACGCTTCCATTTAGGGTGTACATTTCCCAACTGAGACCTGACACTTTACAACTAGGATATGATGACACTTTACAACTGGGACATGTATAATGGAAGAAACACTGCCATTTATGGAGAAGGATAATTTTACTGAGCTTGGAGTTCGTACAAACCATGGAAGATATAGAAACCAAATAGTTTCAAAACTAATCTTAAGTATTAGAAAATGTCCATCGAATACTCTGAGTTTTAAATACTTTTCAAAACTTCCAATAAGTGAACTGAAAGAAATTGAATTGTTTCAGCAGATTGAAAATTTGAACAATTGGACACGCACTTTCTGGATAAATTTAATTTACTTGGAATGCAATGAATGCAGCGTTGAATTGAAACCTAAACGAATAACATTAAAACAATCAGAGCACCTGGAGATTGGAGACCACAGTTCCAGGTCTCTTCATTCTTTCAAATCTATCAAGTCAAATTTAAAAACACGTGCAACAAAAGTTAAAAGCAGTAAACATTATTTCATAGAATTTGTGAAAGCTCGGTCTTGCTCAGCCCTTCAAAAACTATTTGTGTTCCTTTAAGTCAGTTTGTAAAAGCTCACCTTCGTGACAAGCCTGCACGGCCCTTGTGGCTTTAAGGTCGTTTTTGGAGAAATTTGCATATTTTCCAGGCCATTAATTTTAAGCGCCAACATCATCGAGGCTAACGCAAGAGATACTTTACCCTGGGCCTTTATCCTTTATTATGAATGAGCTAGTGAGACCATACAGGACGCAAAAAACACCATTATTCCGATTCTTTCATGAAAAGTGTGGTAAAGGCAGGACAGGTTTAAGACGAACATTCTCCCTGCTTCTTATTTATTTTTCATTCAACTTTTGAAATCTCAACCTAAGTTTAAGAACGCATGAACTGTGGAATTTTTACGGTTATCCCTACGTTAACCCAAGTTTAAAGACTAGATGATATTTTTAATAATTAATTTCGTTAAGGTACTGTCATTGTGCAACTGTTGTGTGTACGCAGTGGGTTAATTGACAACAACACAATAATTCTGGTATAAAAACAGGGTGAGAAAAAATTGTTTGACTTTCGACTCGATTGAATTATTGCGCGATGATTTGTGCTCTATCCTAATTTATTTCATGGGTGTGATTATTTAACACGTTTGTTGCGATGCACCCACCGGTGGGTCACTCAGGTTAGGTTCTGTAATTTTTTTAAAGCTTTCTAGTGACTGTATGTACAAAGTAAAGATTTGCACCAGCTAGGCAATCACAACAAACGTGTTAAGAGGATGTACGTACTAATTGTGATAAAAATGAAGATTTAGTCATCACAAAACTAGATTTTGTCTTAGTGACGACCTCAACTCATTGGGGAGGTCTCACAAATATGCAGGTTATTGACTTTCTTATATATTTTCGTTAAAACAGCTACAAAGAATTAATTTATATGTTTGGGATGCTTGTTTTGAAAGATTTTTGACACATTCATTGCGGTATGACCCACCGGTGGGTCACTCAGGTTAGATTCTGTAATTTTTTCAAAGCTTTCTAGGGACTGTATGTACAAAGTAAAGATTTATGCCGGCTAGGCAACCGAAATGAGTGTGTTAAGAAACGGTCGTGCTCATCATGAATGAAAAAGCTGACCACTTTCACATATCTCATTGAAAATAGTAAATATTTTATCAACATTTTTCACTGTTGGAAAATCGCTATCGGACTATCCATGTAGTTTAACTGGTTTAATTTATTTTATGCCACTTATGTTACGTGACAATAACCCTCAAATTAGCTTGTAAATCGGTAGCGCTACAGGAGTAAGAAAATACCCATTTTTATGTTCATATATTTTTTATACAAGGTTTAAATAAGTATGATTATAGTGATAATTGTTTTAATTAATTAATAATATGATTTAAATAAGACAAGAATTAAAAACTTCATTGACCATTTTAACCATCAGAAGGTAGCACTTTGTCGTTTCCGTTCATCTATCTCTCAGATATTTGGTTGAGGATGAACCTAACTTAAAGTTTTCCAACCAAATTAGTTTTAGATTTATGTTCCTACTCGTTTTCCCCCATTATTATTTGTATGAGAAATATAAAATGCATATTCTGGATCAATAAATCTTCTGAGGTATTTCACATGAACAATACATTGGCAAGGAGTAATATGAACCAAAAAATTTAATTTGAAAAAGAAATCAAGACTAGAAACTTCACCACAATCCCAACGATGATTTACTTAACACGTTGAGTGCGATTGTCTAGCCGGTGCAAATCTTTACTTTGTACACACAGTCACTAGAAAGCTTTGAAAAAATTACAGAACCTAACCTGAGCGACCCACCGGTGGGTCGTATCGCACTTAACGTGTTAACTCATAATCTGTTCGTAAAGAACCTTACCCTTGTACAAGTTTTAAGAAAATAGGAGTAAAGTTTAGAGTAAAGTGCAGTACTTTTTATTTTATCAAGAAATTCCAAAAAAATAGGTTCAACACAATTCCCAATGTTGAAACAAATACTGGAACATGTGCTGCCAACAACAAGTTTAGGTAAGAGCTTTTCCTCTTGCTTCCATTAAACTGATGTTTCGTTTCGTAATTTGACTCCTGCTTGAAGTTTTCTTCAACTTCCTAGAAAGAAAATGGTATTCTAGCTAAGAAAGCAAGCAGCTCTTTGCCATGAAATTAGGCCATGTTTGCCTACGTCGACTGGCTGGAATATTGCATCAATTTCCAGCAAGACCTGATTCTCTGACACCTAAACAAAAATCCCCGAAAAACTCCCCGAAACTTGGGGTCGTTTTCCATGCCACATACTCTTGCTTAAGAATACCGGCGCATATTTTCTTGTTCCAGGATCACTTGAGGCGTTGCTAGGGTAAACTTTTAAGGTAACTTCAGTACAAGCTGTGAAGTCGTCGAGTAAAAACTTACCAAAATTTGACAGCAATTACAAGTTTGGGGCGAACGACTCGCATTATGAAACCTAAGCTAATTTAGAAGCGAGTTGTGTTAAAGTAACCTATTGTTATTTCACTAAACTTTCTCAATTCTTGGCTCTGGAGTTACACGAGAAGGTACAAGTGATCATTGTATAATAACTAAACTACATTTTACTGAGGTGGTTCGTTTTTTACATTTCGTCAGAAATTTCTGGAGCAGCGGCTTCTAATTTTACTAATTTGTTTCTGCAGTATTAGGAGTTAATTGTACTGTAATATTTACTTTAAAATTCAAGAAAAACTAATACAACAAGTAAAACAAGCTTTCATGTACATTTCTAATTCTCAGTAGTAATTTGAGCATTTTAGAATTTTATCATATCTTAGAAAAAATTTGCCTATTTTATCTTACAAAGAGTATCCATAAATAAAATTTCAGCTTACAAGCATCAATAGAATTCCAGTTTCGTTCTGTAGTCTTTGTTGTAGATTTTTGAAGAATATATTCATTGATGCACATGACTGTTGTGTAAACGAAATAAGGGAGAATTTTGCGTGTAGGATTCGACTATAATTTAAAATTTAAATTCCTACGCTTGAATTTTTAACTCAAGAATTTAATTTCGGATTTTCAACACATGATTATCACACAAGGGTGTTTTAATTCAACACTTCCATACCACACCAGTAAGTTTGTTTTACTATCTTCTGTAAACACCCTGGAGAAAAATGAAGTCATACTATAGAATCAATATACTATTGTACAGATGACCAAAACACGGAACCTTAAATTCATCTTCTTATCATTCAAAGATTGTTGCATTTACCTCAGAACTCCTCTCGCGTATGATCGAATTCTACCAAAATATGCGTAACAGAATCTCTTTCACACTCATATCATATATCATGTACATCAATGTATACATATATATATATATATATATATATATATATATATATATATATATATATATATATATATATATATATATATATATATATACACGAGTATATGTTATATATTCTCACTCAAGCATCCAACTTTACAATCACGTGTAAATTTCCAGAACATATGACATTATACTTCCCAAAAATTTAAGGAATTTATAACAGAAGCAAATGAGAAGATACACGAGTGAAAATTATTATAAAATGGAGAATTCGATATTGAAACATTGTTACCTCATTTGGGAAATGGTGATCAGTTGAAGTTGATCTAATCGTGGTGCCACATACTCGGTTAGAAGGTCAAAGTCATCCAATTTCATATGAGCAGTGCCTCTGCCTTCTTGATCAACAGGATGTCTGAAACAAACAAATGCAATGTGCTTCAAAACTTTGATAATCACTGTAAACAATAAAACAAATCTGATTAAAAATCTGCCGAAGTGTTTTTTATAAGTTCTGTAAACTGTAAAGACACTCAATGGACATCTGTATTTTCCCCCTCAAATATGAACTTTCACAGTCCGATTTGTACTTTCACATTCATATATGTATATATATATTTTCAAACTCAAATATGTACTTTCAAACTCAGGTATAAACTTTCAGTCAGATCTATACGTTTACCGTCAGATATATACTTTTACACTCAGGTATATACATACTTTCACACTCAGATATAAATTTTTACACTCAGATACATACAATAAAACCCCTCTTTCACTCAATGTGTTTACCAAAAAATACGTTCTTTTCTAGTCATATCAACACGTCCTTTAAAAGAGACCTACGTCACAAACGACGTCTCACGGCCTGACGTGTACAGTGACGTCTCACGGCCTGACGTGTACAGCGACGTCTTACGGCCAGACGTGTACAGCAACGTCTTTCGGCCAGACGTGTACAGCAACGTCTCACGGCCTGAGGTGTACAGTGACGTCTCACAGCCAGACGTGTATAGCGACGTCTTACGGCCAGACGTGTACAGCGACGTCTTACGGCCTGACGTGTACAGCGACGTCAGCAGCACGTCAGCGCTGAGTCGCTTACACGACACAATGAATACAGAAAGCGATGCCTCGTCCTGACGAAGTGACAGCTGTTCATTTGAGTGTCACGAGTGAGGGAGACAGTCGGAGGCAAGGTGAGGAAGAGCGTCTGACGTGTGTAGCATAAGTAGACGTGTGTTGCATACGTGGTAATTGTGTAACATACGTGATACTCATATAGCATACGTGATGTGTATAGCATACGTGGGAAGTGTGTAACACACGTGGTAAGTGTGTAGCCTGCATGATACATGTGTAACATACGTAGTAAGCGTGTAACATGCACGATACTTGTACATATAGCATACGTGGTATGTGTGTAGCATACATGGGAAGTGTGTAGCATAAGTGGTACGTGTGTAGCATAAGTGGTACGTGTGTAGCATACATGGGAAGTGTGTAACATACGTCGTAAGTGTGTAACATGCACGATACTTGTACACATAGCATACGTGGTATGTGTGTAGCATACATGGGAAGTGTGTAGCATACGTGGTTCGTGTGTAGCATACATGGGAAGTGTGTAGCATACGTGGTACGAGTGTAAAATGCGAAATACGTGTGTAGCATGCATGATACGTGTGTAATATGCGTGAAAAGTGTGTAAAATACGTGGTTCTTGTGTAAAATGCATGATACGTGTGTAACAAATGTGGTACGTGTGTATCATACGTGGTACGTATGTAGCATACGTGATACATGTGTAATATACTTGTAGCATATTAAAACTGTGTACAGTGCAAGTGCACTATCTTTAGCAAAACACTGAATAAATGTAGGATAATGAAAGTATGTAAAACTTTTAGTAAATTCTAAAGGGAATTACAACCAAACTTTTAAACAGAAATAGAATTAGCTTTTGTGGGAGTGAAATTAGCAGGAACAAAAACTGATTCCCAGTTGTATTAATTGTTTTTTTCAGCGTATTTCGTTCAAACCATCACAAAAGACTTTTTATATTACTGTTTACCTTTCGTTTGAAATGATGTTAAATGAATTTATAATCAAAATCATATTCTTAAGAGAAAACACTATTTTTTTTTTAATTTACGCCTCGAATTTTAGACACAATGTTGCGCATGAATGAAAAATAGATAGTTGAAAAATATATAAAAATTATTTCATAAGAACGGTTTCTGAAAACTTTTAATCTTATTTACGGAATTTTGTGGTCAACTCCTGCATTTCTTGCTCAACTGCAACTTTCAGAAATAAAACAGAATTAACGCAAGATTTCTGTTTGCTACAGAACAGAGAATTCTCCTAAAATCGCCATCATGTTACTGATGAACAAATCATGACAATAAAATAATTTATTTTCCACCTTTCATTTCCTGTCTTAACCTCCACCACAAATCCAAGTCATACTTTTACAGTTCAGGCATTTTCACGGACTTCGAAACGTAGACTCGAAAGATATTCCAATCGCACTGTAAAAAATGTGAACAAATTTTTAACATGGAGAACAAATTAACTTTTTCAATTATATCATTTATATAAGGCAGTAAATGCTTCAATGAAGTCAACCAAACGTGCCCATTTAAATGAAAGAGTAATTCGTTGAGTAATCAAAAATATTTTTATTTTTAGTGTTCTCCATTATGTCATTATTTTATAGGGCTAATTGGTTCAGGGGGAACTAAATAATTGGTTCACGGAAAACTGAATAATTTGTTCAGGGACCACCTGGAATGAAAAATGTCTATTTTAACTCGATATTTTTTCCCTGAACTGCAACTATCGTTTACGAAGCTGTTAAGTCTATTCGCATATTTAATGTTTACTTGAAGCACAAGTAGATATTATGAAGATGAAAAACCACTTTATCAAGAATATAAAAAAATTATAATATATCAAAAATATTGCAAGTAATAGATATTAATCTGGAAGTAATTCAAGTTATCATTCACTAAACTATAAGAAGTTCACATGTGCTTTTCTCTCTAATGTAAAAAAATAACTTGTGCAAACCAAGAATTTTGAATCAACCGATCCTGCATTTCCAATGAACATATGTCACACTTTATCAATCAGTGAACATTGAAGTGTGAATCAATGAAAATTGGGTTTTCAATAACAAACCTTGAATTTTCAATCAACAGCCCTTGAATTTTAAATCAACAGACTTTGAATTTTCAATCACCGAGCCTTGAATTTTCAATCAACGGTCCTTGGGTTTTAATCAACAAACCTTGGGTTTTCAAACACACAGAAATCCGAGAAATTCGTAGTTAGTTCTCAGACACTGAAGACACACGGGAAAAAGGAGCTTGGCAAGAATAAACCAGAAGTCATATCTATGTTATTGCAGGTCGGGTCTCGAGGGTAAACAGATTTTTTAATTCGATCCTTTTGTTCTGAAGCCTTTTGAGAAAATCAGTCACAGTTCTTTGGTTTGCCTCGACGGCTGTTTGCACAAGCGAGACTTTGATGAGCAGGAGAAATAGAGAGAGAGGCTGTCGTCCGACACAGCTAACGTTGAGGGAGTCGAGACTTCAGTTGGCTCACGCTTCTGAACGTGAGTTTCAAGTGCGTTAAAATATGCACCTTTGTGAGTCAAGTTCACTAGTTAGAACTTTTTTCGTGCATTGAGAAGTTTCCAATTACAATTTTTTAATTGACAAGTTCCCGACTTAATTTCCTAATCGGTTATCAAACTTCATACAATGACCATGCACTCTGCACAAATATTATGTGAATAATAATGAAATATTTAGCAAATAGCGCACAATATTTATTATTTTGCCCGGTTAATTGGAAACAGAGAAAAAAACACCATCAGTATTTTCTTACAGCAGCGCACTCGCACAAGCCAGCTGAGCTTCTCAAGTGGAGAAAAATATTTGGTATGTTTTTATTAACAATATTTAGCATGGCATAAAACTGAATATGAAGTCCCACGACAACAAAAATTCCACTAGTTAAACAATACGTTTCCTACAGTACTAAAACCTTGCAATCGAGCTTTATTTTTATCCCCGTCAGCTACGTAAAACTGTTCGCCCTTCAAGCGCAGCGTCAATTGTGTTACGGTAATTTCCATTACTTCGTATGGCGAGTACTCAAAATTTGTTTTTGGCGTCTTCTCCCATACTGTGCGCAATTCCTTAATTATATTGTATATATTTGCTCACAACACTGGACAACAGTCAAACTTGAGTTTTTATGAAGCCAAAACTAAGTGAAAGTTTTAGTTTGCAACAACTGCAATTTTCTCTTGGATTACGTTCTAAACAGGCTGGAAAAAATACGGCACATGTTTATAAAACTTGCATTCGATGCTGCATTATCAAATTTAACTAAACCTGAACTCAGCTTGCGTATGGCTATCAAGTTCAGCCTTGAAGACGTCGATTGATTCAAGAGAAAGTTTTTATTTTGGCTGTGAAATGAGAAGAACAGATGAGTCTTTATACATGTAAACGCCATGCAGCTATCCAGTTCACTGTAGACTAATGCATGTGTATGACGTACATCTGTTCAGCTGACTGTAAACAAAGCCATGAACGCAACGAGCGGCTATAGTGATCTCAATTGCTTTTTATTTGAAACCCTCCAACATCTCTTATCACCGAGCAGACATTGAATAGCTTTCTCTTTTGTCTTACTCGGAGGGAGCGTCTGAGGAGGTAAAGAACTGTCGCGGATTCCAATGGTAGAAAAGATAATTAAAGTCGGGATGAGTTTAATCGTTCGAATTTAGGCATTTAAATATTCTGTAAATTGATTCTTCTTCCTCCCGCTCTTGCACTCGTCTTGACGTCAAGGACTGGCATACTGACATCGTGCCGGTAGAGCGCCGGAACGTACAGGGTTGGACAGTGTAAATTTCTTGGCAGTGCGTTCGTTGTTTGCGCCCATCCTGTCTTCAGACAAGATAGCTGGTTTCTTCTTCCTTCGCTCTGCTGCTGGCTGCACGTGGAGTTCTTCAGGCAAGGAGAGGTCTTCGTCGAGGTATTAACTTTGGAAGCGCTCGATAGAGGGTTGTTGACTTTGAAAGCGCTCTGTAAAGAGTGACCAACCGGGCCGGTTGGTTGCCTTCGACTAGACGCAGCCGCTTCAGTCTTTTTCAGATGGCTCGCTTATTAGCCGACGTGGAGTCCCTGCTCGCTTTCTGGTAAAGCTATGAAACAGAGCCTCAAGTGCACTGTATTGAGATCTTCTGCCTGTTCGTTTATTGGTGGTTTTGAGGTGACAGTTTACCGTATGCTATGATTACGAGACAGCTTGTGGTATGAGCTAGGCGGTTCACCATACAGCTGTCCAGCTGACTCTAAACAAATTTCATCGAACTTTCTAATTGAAGAACAAGAATGCGTCAAATAAAGTGTTCAGCACAGAAAAGAACAACCATAACTGTGATGTTTATAAGTCTGAACGTGGTTTGTTATAAGAAAATTCTACTTGCCGATACAGTCAGCGAATGTTCAAGAAATAAACTTCAGAATCAAATGCTCAGGTTGCTGAAGTTGTGCAGGCGCGTGCTAGAGTAGCACAACCTCATACACAAGTTACTGAAGCCGCTCATGCCTGTACTGAAGTGTCTGCACAAACTTTCATGTTATAGGTAGAAATCGACAATTTGACACTTCTGTGTCTTCTGAACCAGCACTGAAGCTAATTAGCACTGAAGCACTGACGCAAACTAGCACTGAAGCGAACTAACACTGAAACAAACTAGTGCTGAAACAGTGAAGCGTCTCATTAAGAGCAGAGGTTGAGGATAATGAGGCTTGTGCAACGAATGCCTCATTAAAGACAGCGCTGGACCCTAATAAACAATGCAGGAGAGTTGTTTTACAACACAGCCACCTCTGAGCACGTAGAACCCTGTATGATCACACATCCCCCGCTTCCCTTTAATTGGGGCTAACTCAAGTTTAGACGACAACCTCAGAGGGGAATTCAACAAAAGGAAACTCAACAAAGAAACGGCCCCGCTGGGGAAAAGGTTTTAGAAAACCTGCTCGTGAAATAAAAATTATTACATCTACTTGGCTCACATGGCTGAGTCAAAAAGCGATAATTCTGCAAATTTTGGGGCGTGTGAGTACCGTTACGGATAAGTCTCTGTATTGTTTGAATATAATTGCCAAGCGCTTGAACATTATTTAATAATTTTTGATGCTCTTGAAAAAATTTTCTCAAACGTGTAAATACTTTTCTCAACCACTAAATACTTATAAATAATACTTATTCTGCATATTTTGCAGAAATTGAAACAAAAAATTTAGATGTATTTACCTAAAAATTTATCTAAGCATTTACGTAAGGTTGAAATTAGATTTTATTCCTGTGAAAGATGGGAGTTGGAGAAGTTTTTTCAAATATTTCAAGGGAAATTTTAAAATAATAAAATATATCGGGTAATCTTTTTGAGCCACAGAGCATGGGGTAATCTCTCCTGGCCCCACAAAATGAGACATTTTAAGATAATGTTAAAGTTACTAGTCTGGATAGCCAAATACCCAAACACCGTTTCTAAGTACCCGAATAATGGTGTAAGATATCCAAATGACGCTACTAGGTACTAAAATAACAGCATATACCGAAATGATACTGTAAGGATACTGTAGATACTGTAATAGAGGTGTAAGATACCCAAATAACTGTGATAGATACAAAAGTACTGGGCCCAGATAGCCAAATAACAGATGCAGCTACTGCAGGGAAATTGGCTCAAGAAAAGAACCTGATGAGGAAAAAATCATTTTTGAGCAGTAGAATGAAACTCGTTTACACCTCCATATTGATGATGGGAGGAAACGTAGGAGGAAGTGGAGGAAGGATGGAAAAAAAGTGAAAGAAAAGTGGGAGGAAGATGAAAACGTGTTCCATTTACGTGTTCCTGCCTTGTGTCAATGCTTGTACCTCTCGTTTCTTTAGCATCCTGTTGAAGGAAAATAATTATTAAAGCCGTCAAAGGTGCATCTATTGAGGTAGATGGTAGTATTTTGTGTTTGGGTCTTATTGACTAATTTGTTCATTATTCGTTTTGGCAATCGTTGATTGTTCAAGGCCGGCTAGGAATTGTTGCCCAAGTTAAACTATGTTCATACAATAATGAACGTATTATCAGAGAACTGAATCATTGCTATACATACAGCGCTGAAATACATAATCCTTTACATAAAGAATGTCTTATTAATGTAGATTTCGCATCGATATTGTTCATATGATATCAAGAAAATATTGTCAATTTTGAGAGAATATTTTTGCTTCTACACTCCAAAATCAGAATAATGCTTCCCCTACAGTCCAGCACCAAGACCAGGATAATGTTTCCCCTACACTCCAACACCAATATCAGAATAATGTTTCTCCTACACACCAACACCAGAATAATGTTTCTCCTACACTCCAACCAAACATTAGAATGCAGTTCATGCACTCCAAATCCAACCCTCAGATTAGCACCAGCTGGTTAGATAATCATAAAAAAAGCTGCAAGTTAGCACTCCAAGTTGCTTACTAATTAGGTTTATGCACAAAAGACGAAGAAAAACCCGGAGTTGGGCTGCCGATTTTTATGTGTAGCGCCAAAACCTGCAAAGAATATTGAGGATCTTTATTGCCCCAAAGTCCACTGAAGTCTTTGTGTGTCAGGCGCTTTAGAAAACACGCTTACGTTGCCTTGCGGATGTCCGAGGAAAAACGCCTATTTTCAAAAGTCTAATTTCTACGTACGAACCGAGTTATAATTTATTAGAATCAGTTTGAGTTAAAGATAATTGGAATCTAATTGAGACACAGTTGGGCATTGGTGAAATATATAAAAGGAACTTTTTCGAATAATTATCATAGATACACGTTTTGTTTCTGCCAGCCTGTGGAACCTACTTATTCCTTGCAGGATTCCTTTCTGAGGAGAGGACTCGGAGAGAAGCTTGTATTGGAAGAGAAGCAATTCACTTGATATGTCGTTTGTATGATGATATGATAAAAATTTTCAAGTTGCATGGCTAGACACAAATTTGTTACAGATTGTTGATTGTAGTTACGGCAACTTACGATATTTTTTCGTGAGCGATTTCTTCATCAGCGATTTCTTCCTCGGCGATTTCATTCTCAGCGATTTCATCTTCCGCGATTTCTTCTTCGGCGATTTCTACCTCGGTGATTTCTTCCTCGGTGATTTCTTCCTCAGCGATTCCTTCCTCGGCGATTTCTTCCTCGGCGATTTCTTCCTCAGCGATTTCTTCCTCGGCGATTTCTTCCTCAGCGATTTCTTCTACGATGATTAGTTCGTCAGCTATTTTTCCAACATATTTTTGTATTTGTTAGATTATCGAGAACGAGAAATACGACTTGAAGATTAGTATGTTACTAGTAAAGTGAAGTCAGTTATAAAGTTAAAAACCCAATTCAGGTGTAGTCAAGTGCTGGCAGTCACGTAAAGTCAGTTAATAATCTAAGTCAGGTGTAGTCAGTTAATGAAAAAAAGGTGATGTCAAGTAATAGAAATGTGTTATCATCGAAAAGTTGCAATAAAGAAATTTAGGTAGTTAGTGGTGTGAAAAGTAAACGAAGTAAAAGACATGATGCTGGATCTTTTGCATCAGCACTTCCATAATCTCTTCATAGTTATTAGTCAGGTATATAAGTGACTACTGTCAGTTCTTCAGCCGGCTACTATCAGTTATTTTTATCTGATATAAAAGTATTTAATTTTTTTATAATATGAAACTATAAATTTAATAAACCGGAACTCTACTAGTATCACTCGCTCTATCACACCTACATGCTGACAGTTCTAGCATAATTGCTTCAGGGAATTATTTTTCAGTTCGTGTGTAATTTTGTATTGTTTTGTCGCTTTGTTGTGAGAACAGCACGCTCATAGACACAAAATTAGGGACCGAGCCTCACAATGCGTTCTGGAGAACGAACTTCAAAGTTTTGTACACTTATTATCGCACTTCATAGTATTTTTCTGTTCTGACTTATTGCAACTAAATTAACACTTTTAGCGGTTTACTCGAACCTGAAAGTATTTTCGGTGCAATATACCGAATTGAATCAATATATTTGCTCTATTTAAATGTATCTTTCGTTTGAGCAGATAAGTTGAAGCACAAATAGACAAAATTATTTGTACACCCCTCAATGTTCAAACTTTTAGTCATTTTTTCAGAACTCGACGTATGATTCCGAACTCTTCATATGTTATTAAGTACATGAAAAAGAATTTAGAACTAACCTTACAGAACGACAGATTAAATTTAACAAATTCAGGACTTATACTATCGAAAAGTCAATTGGGAAAAATATTTGTATTGGCAATTCATTTTTCTGCTTACTGTTCTTGTTAAATTTGTTAAATCAAATATATCGTTTGTTATCATCGTAATAAATTAAATCTATTATAACGTAAAAATTATTTCGTTTTCAACTGTATATATTCTGCCTAAACGCGTTTACCTCGCCTTGTTAAATATACAGGGTGTTCATAAAGTCTCTTATAAAAGCTTATCATAAAGTCTCAACAGCACCTCTTTCACAAACAAGATCCTTGAAACGCACAGATGCAAAAAGTAATTAAAAACTTTAATAAGTACTTTATACAATAGAACAAATCTGGACGAAACATCTTATCAATTGCATTTGTAATAAATTTTAAAAATTTTAAAGAGACTTTATGGACACCCTGTAGTTCCTACATACGGTAGCTCGCACATTACGGTGGATTACCTGCCTCAATATTTTCACCGCACGTTAAAATATACATTGCCTGTTCACATACATCTCAGTAACACGTACATAGAACGTGTAATCCCACTGCATGCACACGTACATTGCACGAAAACGTACATTGAACGCTCCTGTACGCACATTACAGGTGCTCGATGGTTTGCGCTTTCTCTTTTTGCCAAAATTTTCATCGGAATTCTCACTCGTAAAATTCTTGGTACCGCAAAGTTTACGCCACAGCGCCAGCATGGGAACGACGCGCTTGAGTATTCCTGCAGAAAAAAGAAATTCACAAAAAGAGCGCCAGGAATGTGAAAATTATTCAGGTTAGCAGAACAAATTTCGTGACCAAGAATCTACGATGAGAACACAGAGATGTGACGTCCTTCGCGAGCTTCATCACGTTTATCCTTACGAAAGAAAATTCATCCCAAATCGAGCGTTTGAGGCAAGTGAACTGAAAACAGCAGATGTTGCGTTTCAAGTGATGCAAATTTTTAATTTGAAATGCAGTTTCACTTCCTCATGGTGGACACAACAACTTTGATGTTTCTTTCTAGTTTCTTCAACAACTCTAATGTTTTTTTCTAGTTTTTTCATCAACAATTTTGATGTTTCTTCCTAGTTTCTTCATTTTAAGAAACTATTTCAGTTCAATGCGTGTTAAAGTCCTCCAAAAGTTTGCGATAAATTTACTGAAAGAACAATATTCAGTTTTAAATATGTAATGCTTCGTTGTTAGTAAAATCTTTAGACTGAAACAATAAAAAAGATTTTTTGTCAACTGATGATATGTAAAAAAACAACATTGAAGCTTCAGTGTTTAATTCTAATGACCGAAACGTCACATTTTTGTAGATGAAGATTGTGTTTAAGTAAAATGAATGACAACTTCTTGAAGACTTGCAGCACGTGACGAAGTTCAACAGCTTAGTTTTGAGAGCACATAGTCACTAGAACCAAGCACGTATATATGTCTGTAGAATATATATATATATATATATATATATATATATATATATATATATATATATATATTTACACATGCCCGTAGTTTAGTTAGAGTTGATCATTTAGAAGCCCCGAGTTTTTAATTTATAAATATCGAATTTTTTCCAAACCGAGAGCCAGAGGCACATGAATGGGAGCATTTCATTGTGTATGCGCAATAATAATCGTGCAATTATACTGATCGTGAGCGTAATAATAATCGTGTCCGTAATGATAACAGTGCGCGAAAATAATAGCAATTTAATCTTCCATCGGGCGCCACTGATCTGACAGGCAAAGCTACTTTTATTTTACTAATCACTTGCGAACTTGCGCCCGACGGAAGGTTAAGAGTTAATGGGCCAGAAGGTTCGTTCCTATAGCCTCATTCTATTTCCTATTTCCTAATAACAGTTCTGATAAACTGCCTGGCATACCACTTTAAGCACAACATGATGAAGTCCGATTTTTTTAGCATACTGCAACATTAAAACGAAAAATTCAGCAAATTTCGAAATAACCACGTCTGTGTACTTATACACATTACGGCAAAATGAATTCCCGTATTTCTAGATTCAGTTCAAGTAAAATGGAGAACAGTACAGAAGTAGCGTTTCATTTTTATTGCTATTTAGCTATAAATGCTACAAAATTTCTTTCAATTCCAATACTCCACCGATATTTCCCACATCTCCAATATTCCAATAACACATCCCACTTCTCCAAAATTACACTAATATTTTTCATACCTTCTGTACTCCACTAGCATTCCTATATCTCCAATACTGCATTAAAATTTTTCACATTTCTAACATAGCAGTAATACTCCTCACACCTCCGTGAAATGAGACCATTTAACGGAAGCCATTGCCTAGCCAGACAAAAAAACGTCTCTCGTGAAAATAATCCAGTTATTGGGACCAGCTGAGACATTCTTGTAGAACCAGTCGGTCCGGTTGCTGGTCCGGTTGCTGGTCCGGC
>VCRD01000845.1:33615-52164 GCA_006783055.1 Trinorchestia longiramus
TATATATATATATATATATATATATATATATATATATATATATATATATATATATACATATATATATATAATATTTATGTTTCTCCAAAATATTCTCCGTAAATTAATTCTTGTATTTAATATACAGTTACAGACGAATTATATTCAGACATCTGCCTATGGTCAACAGTTTCAATAACTTTTTTATTTCATTACTGGTGGGATTAGTGACACTCGAGTTCTGTATAATTCATTAAGTTTTAAATTTCATTTGGGTACAACATGGATAACAATGTGTGATAGATCAACGCAGCTTAACCTAGTTTAACAAAAATTTAATGATGATTCAATGACTATATTATCAACGGCAATAATTAATGATTCGATCAATTTGTAGTTCTAATTATAATTAAGTATAATTATGACAATTGACCAGCTGAAAAATGATGCAAAAGTCACTGTAGTAAATTAACTTAAACTTGAACATAATAGAAGTTATTGCTTCTCAGATAATCACAACTATTGAATTTTTAAAATTTCGGTGAAAAATGTCCACATAATTTGCATTGTGAAAATGGACATTTTTCGTCATCATTTGTCTCGCAGAAAATAAATTTTTACAGACACGAAAAACGAAAGAAAATTATGATTTTGAAGCTGATTCTAAAAGAATGATCGTTTTAGTAAACAACAAGCACAGAAAAACGTGCTTCTTTCACTGGAAAGCTCGTGAAAATAGAAACATACTACCATCTTCATGACGGAAACGTGACTTGCCTCGCATTGCATCTGGGAGAATCAATTCATTGATCTAACAACTACAAATCATAGCCCTCGACCGGCTGAAAGATCTACGATCTGAATAGATTACCCAAAGGGAAGCCCATGCTTTATATCCACGTACTTCTCACTCGGAGTGCAAGCATTAGCATCATCGTTGGCCCTAATGCCAAACTTGCAACGAAATATTGCGCTCCTGTGAGGAACGAAACTTTTTCTTCAAAACTGACGACTACTCCAAAGGAAATTAAGGAAGGCATAATTCTCCTTGTGAAAGACAGCTGCGCATTCTCGAGAGGATTCTTTATCAACGTGCGCAACACGACTTGCAAGGATACAACTGAACGATTTTGTGCAGCACGACTTGCAAGGATACAACTGAACGATTTTGCGCAACACGACTTGCAAAGATACAACTGGATGATTTTGTGCAGCACGACTTGCAAGGATACAACTGAACGATTTTGCGCAACACGACTTGCAAGGATACAACTGGAAGATTTTGTGCAACACGACTTGCAAGGATACTACTAGATGTATTTTTGAAAAATTCTAGAAATCTTTACCATTACAAAGTTTTCAGCATGTATCAGCTAAAGCAAATACATGTATTTCTTGTAGTTTTTTTGGCTGTGTTGTGAAACATGGATTCTTAAAACACGAAACGTGGGAATTTAGTTAGACACGTTTAACGATTTATTCTTATTTTATATTTTTCAAAGAACAGCAAGGTTTTCTCATAAAAACTTAATTTTTTTTTTAGTTTGAGAAAATGGAACGAAATAAGGTAATAGGATTGTCATGAGCTGCGGGCAGTAAAGAAATTAAGCTTAGTGTCCAGGAATATCCTCCTAATCTTCATGTTGCTTGTCACAATTCCAAGTTCCTGCGAAAACGAAATTTACAACAAGCAGCAGCATCTAAATATTACTGTGTTAAGGTTGTTAATAAATTATGTTACCTAATAAATTTCATAAGTTTCTCCTACGAAACATATCAAAGAAACCCATAAGTCTTCCGTTTGAGAGATCGCTGCAAATGGAATGTTAGTTTTATTAACAGTGTGGAAGATTCTGAGTAGTCTTAAGTAAACCATAAAGAATTGCTCGCAAGTTGTAGTGAAACGTGCTTATTGTATTTATTTTGAACGCAATTCAAATTAAAGAGTGTAAAGTTGCGATTGAGAGACTGAGTTTGGTAATATTCAGGATTTAGAGTAAAATGGTAACTTTTCCATTAACCTTCTATGGGGTAAAATTTGGGTCTAGGCGTAAAATTTGTCTGACTGTATTTCCTCAAATGAAGAAAATGAGATGCTGATATCACTACACCCATAAATTGTCTAGTGTAAGTGTCCAGGAGAAAATGGTACCATAATGTTTCACTGCCTGAATCGATAGAAAAAGAGCTTGTTTAATGAAAGTTAACCCTGCACGAGACTTGTGGGAAGGCGTTGAATGGAGGTTACATTGTCAACATCATCGTATGCCAACACTTTTCTGTACAATATTAAACATTTTAATGTAAAAGAAATACAGCATTTCTTATGAAGCCCATCAATTATTGCATCATTAAAGACATCAGAACATCAGTTATTACATGAAACTCGTGTACTATGGCATCAGTTATTGCACCAGTTGGGGCATCAGTTATAGCATGAAACTCATCAGTTGTGACTCATCAGTTGTTGGTAGAAGAGCCGTTCATTTGTCCAACTTTCATTCAAAAGTAGCAGCCGAGTCATACGATACGACTTTGTATTTCCAAAGGCTTAAACAAAATGGTAAAACATAGTTTCAATGCCGGCTGGTGTCCATACTCTACGGAATTAAATATCCAATTATAAATTAATCTGCAAACATTTTTAATAACAACACCAAAATCTCGTTGAAGTTGTTCATGAGAAACAAATATCTTCCTAATGAACACACCAGGTGAAACACTGATACTTGTTTAAAATTACAGAATTTAAAAAACTTTTGTACGGAGGGATATTTATTCGACGAAACAAGCAGAGAAACCGGAGAACCATCATATACTCTAAGAAACTGACACAACTATGAGACACTTTAAGAACCTTTCTTCAATCTGATTCATATCTTATATCATAGAACTGAAATGCTTCTTGTACGCAGGTTTCAAATTACGTTCACTTATTCTCTCTGAGCATCGAAAATTCCTCAGAAATTATTAGAGCATAAATAAACTTCTATCCCCAATCGCCGAATTTAAAATTCGCTCTCCCTCAAAACTACTAATCAAGTTAATTTACTCCTATAAACTTCATCCCAAACAACACACGTGGATTTGATCTCAATGATTTTGAGAAGCTCTTCATGGGATGCAGTGATCGTTTTGACGAATCTGTTCAGCTTTTGTGGCACTGGTGAACACAATCCTCAACAGTACTACTGGTTCAGCTACTTGATTTCCTGTGCCTCGTCCGTGCGGTGCTCGAATTAGTGAAGCTCTTGTTATTCGGATTGAAAATCATGGAAAGATCCATATTTTCGTGATTAACGAGCTCGTTTATTTTTTTCTTAAACTAAAAATTAGTTACTCTTTTCTTTGTAGCATGCTTTCTTTTGTTTGTTTCAGGAGGTAAGATTGTTAATAATGAAATGAACTACTCCGTTCTTTCTGTCTGTAGGCTCAGCTGTTTATTGCACAAAATCTCTATAAGCTCCATCAAGTTCTGGTACTATAGAGCGTTCCTTTTAATTATCAATTTCAGTCCTAGTGAAAATAAATGGAATAAAAATCTCACATTAGGAGCATTTTCAGCCCACCCTTATTCATGAGCGCTCAAATCGTTCATATGAAGATTCAGATCCCGAGAAAGACATATTGGTTTCATCTCAAGCGAGGAATAGGGAGTCTGCTTTTGAAATAGTTGCAGTCAACAACTCAGAGCGTGTCTTCTAGACCTGAATTATAGAGTGGCTGCTTTGGATGCTCTCTAGTCCTATGAAAATTTAAACAGGTTTTCCTCGGTCTTCAGAATGTCTAGGTCCTGCATTGAAATTCAGAGCCTCTTCTCAAGCTTCAAATATTATTCCCTGAGTTTTGGACTTTATAATCTATTGCGCGTACCAAAATTATGTTTTTTAAATCCTATATTCAAATATGCAAATATGGTAGTGCAACTGTGAAGCTGTTCTTTAGTCATATATGAGTTTGTGAGCAGAATTTCAAAAGATTATTTATTTTTTCTGTCACCCCCTTGGGGATTAAATTGAATAATTTCAACTTAAATCGATGAAACTCGGTAATCGAAGTCAATGCACGGAAGATTTAAAAGGAATATGAAATGCTAGATAATAATTCGATGCTCATGCAACTTAAAATAAAAGTAAAGTAATGAATAATAATTCCACATCGAAATAATATACTAATATTAGTCAAAATTTATTGAATATTTTGTCAGTCAGCGTACACTTAATTCATGCGAAATCAGAAAATAACAGATAGTATGCTTATGTAAACTACATCATAAAGAGTCGTAAACCCATGTAAAATACGCCATAAAGAGTAATAGGCCTATGCAAGCTACGTCATAAAGAGTAGTAGGCCCATGTAAACTACGTCAAAGAGTAGTAGGCCCATGTAAATTACGTCATAAAGAGAAGTAGGCCTATGCAAACTACGTCATAAAGAGTAGTAGGCCTATGCAAACTACGTCATAAAGAGAAGTAGACCCATGTAAACTACGTCATAAAGAGTAGTAGGCCTATGCAACCTACGTCAACTTCTTCAAGATAATAGTAATAACTATATTACGGATACATACTCTACATTTTCTTTATAATTCAATTCAAAATTCATTTCCAACGCCAGTATGAAAAACATTTTCCTTACCAACAACAATTAGATTTTATTGATACATTTTAACGAGATTTCTAAACCTAAACAACTGCTGTTGCGATAAACTATTTCTTAACTTTGGTGACACAAGCCTAGCATTCCTCCAGTAATATTTTCAAGAGAAATTATTCCAGTCATTATTTCAAGGCCAGTTTATTCACATTGTTTACATTACACACAAGCGGAGCTTAGCTTTCTTGATCTTTAAACTCAAAGTGGAGCTGCGAAGGAGAAAGTTTCCTAGCCACCAATAATGGACATCACAAACTTGAGTCCTCTCAGCTAATGGAGTGCTAACATTTTAGTGACTTTGAAATAAACTTCTAGAAGCAGAGTTTTTTAACTTCAGGCGTCATTAATTTGTGTGTGAGACTTCTGGACACTTGAGGTCAACCAGACGAGGACTTAATGCTAAAGAGGAAAATATTTGCGTTTTGACAGTTAACTATTTCTCTTTGCAATTCTACTGTTGATTTAAGCATTTTACGAACATAAACCCTCTAAGTTTGAATGATGGTACTCTCTGATATAAAACTTTTTTATTAAATACAAAAGCTGATGTTTTGACTGTGTGGCTAAATCCATAACCCTAACAGAGGCTACAGAATAGAGTTAGGTGAAGTTTGAACACTTTCTTAGATGAACGCACTAACTCAGCAATCAGATATTCACAAGAGCTGAGATTTTTCACAGTGGGGCGTCCAAATTATCTCACGAAAAATCTGAAAAGTTTAACCCATTAAAAAGCTGATGACTTGGCAATGCATAATAGTTACGGAATCGATATATGGATGTAAGTGGCCGATGCAATGACCTTGAATTATACAACTAGTTGACGTCATACGGAAGAAACTACGGATAACGTAAAATTTAAATTAATTTTACAGAAGAAGATGTCAACATAATATCGTAAGGTTTTTAACGCTGGTACGATGAATTAAACGTTAGTACAACGAATTTAACGTCGGTACAATGAATTTAACGTTCGTACCACCAACTTGTTAAAGAGGTAAACAACTTGATGATAACAACTCGGTGATAATAACTCGACAGTAGGAACTCGATGAAAACAACTAGAGATAACAACTAGAGTTAATAACTTGACGATAGAAAGTTTGATTGGTGAAACACTTGGTTCAAAATTAATGAAAAACTCACAAATTTTCAGTTGAGAGCTAAAAATTCTCAGCCCCAGTTCACATCATGCACGATAAGAAAATTTAAGTGAAGATTTTCGAGCTCCCTGGAAGTTGAAGTTATCTGCTGGGTGTTCATTTGAACGAAACAAATTTCCAGCGGGCACGTACCCGAAATAATTCTGCGACCATAAAGAAACAATTCATTTCCTTTTCTGGTCCACAAAGGCAGAATTTTCAGAGGCCAGCCAGTGTTATTTTTCCCGTAATCTAAAATTGTTATCTTGATTGCAACGCCTGCTCTGATTTGCGCTCGAAATTCATGGATGCCAAGGATTTTCTAACTTGATGACATTAACTCCATCAATTAAGATTGAATTCAACAACGAAGCTTTCATCTCAACTACTCAGTAATCAATATACACAAAACGAAACACAAATCATAGTTTAAGTCTTCTCGTGATAACCGAGTTCTTGTTTTTGCGCATTTTTTGAAACACGGAAATATGTTGTCTATGAGTGAGATGGCAGTAATTCTGCAGTTTTTTTCGAACGTGGAATTTGTAGCAGTAACTATGAGTGCTTAGATAACCAGGTTTTTAAAAAATGAAATAGAATAACATTCCTTACCTCAAAATATATAGTCTCCGCATGGATGACATTTTTACTTTAGGCCAGTAATCGAATAACCAACAATTTTTCAATGTGAAATTTTATCGACACTCGTCGTACTAGATCCAGGGGTGACGATTGGGATTGTTTTTATGCAAACGAAGGCAAATCTTTACCAATTTAAACTATGAAATTAAATTCTAGCCTGAAGTCAGAATCTTGCTTGATGACTCTAGCCTTTGCTGCTGAATCTGTATTTTCTAGCTAAGATACTGACACGCCCTGCTTCGACCTGAGGATTACATACGTTTTCGTGAAAAGAGTTGAAAAGAAAAAATCTCAGTTTGAGCTTTCGATAAATAGAGCATATCATGAGCAAGGTACCTCTACGGATTCAGGATTGTCGGTAGCTATGCTAGCAGCATTGTTCTACCGACAATTTACTAGCGTAGCAGTTCTACCGACAGCCCTGCATCCACAGAGGTACTTTACTAGCATAGCAGTGCTACCGACAGCCCTGCATCCATAGAGGTACTTTACTAGCATAGCACTACTACCGACAATCCTACATCCGTAAAGGTACTTTACTAGCGTAGCAATACTACCGACAATCCCACATCCGTAGAAGTACTTTACTAGCGTAGCAGTACTACCGACAATCCTGCATCCATAGAGGAACCTTCCTCATGGCCCACTCTGTATATTTGAGAGCTGCAACCTCCACGAGTATGCTATTTTGTGCAAACGGAAAATTTATACGCCTCTGATAAATTGGCTAGTAAAAAGAGCGTAAGAGAGCGCTATACTAGCAGCGTTCGAGATACCGGCTACAGCTGCAGCGTTCAAAAAAGCGATAGAGAACGCTGCACCTGCAGCGTTCTATACGGAAATATAGCGTTCTATACGGAAACTAATAATGCACTGTACGCAAATTAGAAGTAAAGTTTTTCTAAAATTTTAATTGACACTTTGAAAAATTTGTTTTGTATTTTATTAACGACATTTCTCCTTCAACAAATAAATTACATAACGTTGGTTTTATTGTACACTGTTCCAAAACAAAGAAATGTGTGTCAGATTTGACCATCGCTGCTACCATCATATAACGGGTGTGGCAAAAGTCACATGATATATTTAGAATTAATTTATGTAAAAACTACTTGAGATAGAAACTTCGGGTAAATTGCAAACGAAAGAAAGGGTTTTGGAGTTTTTATTTAAATAGGATATCATCTAAATGTCCACCATTTTGGTTTATGCACATGCACATTCTTTTCGTAACAGAATATCATCAAATCGTGAAATTAATCGATTTGGGAAAATTGTCTTCAAAAGTTGAATTGATTCCTTTGCTGTATGGGCTGTTGCACCATCTTGTTCAAACCACATATTCCCATCTTGAATTAGGGGTCTTAAATATTCTTCAATGAATTTTCGATATACAGCTCCAGTTACAGTCGCAGTTTCTCCATTCTGATTTTCAAAAAAAATAGGGACCAACAATCCTTTCACTTGTCATACCGCACCAGACAGTAACCTTTTGTGAGTGAAGTGGGATTTCATGCACAATTTTTGAATTTTCAGCACTCCAATATCTACAATTTTGTTTGTTCACATAACCGGAAAGGTGAAAATGTGCCTCGTCAGACATTTTGAACATTTTTTTTCTTTTAAAGAAAATTTTCCCAAATCGATTAATTTCACGTTATGGTGATATTCCTTGGGCTCCTAGATCTTGTGATTTGACCCCTTTGGATTTCTTTTTATGGGGGTACTTAAAGTCAAAAGTATACATTAATAGGCCTCGTACTTTGGAACATTTGAAAGAGAACATTTCTCAAAAGATTCGCAACATTCCTCCCTAGATGCTAAGAAAAGCGATGGATTCTGTTACGAAAAGAATGCGCATGTGCATAAACCAACATGGTAGACATTTAGATGATATCCTATTTAAATCACCAGCTTGGTCGACTGGTGAGCGGAAAGACCCGGGTTCGAATCCCGCTGCCGACATGGTTGACGCGGCTAGAAATACGGCATGGGACTTGGGTAAAACAACCGAATAATTATCGAAGTAATTATCCGACCCAAGAATGGGCCAGAAGGTTCGTTCCTATAGCCTCATTCTATTCTATTCTATTCTAAATAAAAACTCCAAAACCCTTTCTTTCGTTTGCAATTTACCAGAAGTTTCTATCTCAAGTAGTTTTTGCATAAATTAATTCTAAATATATCATGTGACTTTTGCCACACCCTTTACATAGGAGCGACATAGTCACTGTTTAGACTGAAGTTGGCATCAGAAATTTCCCTATTAAATATACCTTAACACTGACTATGAATTACACAAACAAGAGTATCAATTTATCAGCTAAGATTCACTACTATTTAATTAGAATTTGCTGCAGTAACTCAGAACGAAGTCATTATGGAATTCAACATGAGAGATTAGAGCACTGGATAAGACTTGTGGCTGCAAAAATGGACGTTTCTGTGCGGTATTATTGTGGAGACGTCTCAAACACCGTGCAGGATCTACTTTGAAAAATAACATTGAGGGTAGACCTGTAAAACACAAATTTAAAATGTGTGCAACGCATTGTGTAGTAAACATAAACTGTTGTTATTAATGGGGAAAAAGTATGAAATAACGTAGAGAAGAAATACTAAGAGCAACAGCGAGTTTCATACACGAGTGTATCAATGAATCATTCAGAAAAACGTCATATGAAAGGATTTATTCGAAGGTATATGAATAACAGATTGTAAACGCAGACATTGCTTCAGAAAAGTTAAATCTTAGGAAGAATAGGTTCATATCGAATCTAACTTGTCGGCCCTCATTAGTTTACCTACCTCTGCTATACGTTGAAAAATTTCTCTATTACTTACCAGGGTCCTAAGATTGACTTACTTCTGTACGTGCGTTAATACTTTTTCTTGCATATCAAAGTTCAAACTGTACAGCTTTGGAAAGTATGGAGTCTTTGGACTAAAACCCCGTCGTTTCATTTAGTGACGCAATAGTTTTAATATCGTATGGTATTTGGTTTTTGATTCATCTGAAAAATAGATCATAAGTTCTTTTAGCCACTCGTTTGATGAAAAACACTAAAAAACAAAATAACAACAAAAAAACTGGAATGATCAGGAAACTAATAATACGTTAAAATAGTTACACATATTTAAATTTTTGAAAAAAATGATATGCAGAATACCAATCAGTGGCGATGAAAGAAAATATGAAGCGAATGAGAACTAATCCGAGTTTATGGTGAGCACACAAGCCGTGCACTGCAGTAGAGGAATCATCTAAGTAAAACATTGCGTGCTTACATCACATACGTCAGGATCTGAAGCCCAGCTGTGTTGGGGCTGTGCACAGTGTACAGCTACGTACCTGAGTGAACTAAAGGCCACACTACGTCCATAAAATACGTGGATCTGCTTTCAAACTCTAGGGTCAGAAAGCTAGTTAAGTTCCCTGTTAAAAGAAGAGTACTTAGTTATGTTATGTCCAATTCTGAGTTCATAAGCTACATACTTTAGTTTATGTGCATATATTATAGGTTATTTGAGTTTTTTTATTAATCAAGTCTATTAAAAGTACAGTTCAAGGAGCCTAGACAGAACCACCGACGAGGGTGTGAGTTCAATTAAGGAAACTAACAAACATTCTATTCAGGCAATTTTACAGGAATGAATTTCTTGATTGTTAAAATCAATTATTGCCTCTGAGAACTCAGTATTGGTAGTTCCAAAGTTAGGTCCATCTTTCCAAGATAGTGTGATACTAGGGTAATACATCACGAGGGTAGTACTTCATGACGGTAATTCTTTGCGAAGGTAATAAGATAAATATATTGTCGAACGAAATTAAGCTCTAAGATTGATAGGGATGTTCACTTTCAGGCTCAACACCGCAGTAAATATGAACACAACCCTTATTTTTTCAAACGATGCCCTTTTTTAAGACCCTCTTGTTGCATCGCTGCTCAAGATTTCAGGGGAATTTAACCTCCTGAGCTTTGGATCTCGGAGGTTCTGTTTCCTTCACTTCATGCTCAAAAGGAAATCGATGCTCCCTCGGCGCCAATATTGTGCGTGTTCTCTAGTAAAGTCTGAACTTGCCTGATTGAGATGGTGTAGAGGATGGGCTAAGGCTTGATCCCGCAATTGCTTCCGATTGTGTGCATTGCGGTATGAGAAGGAGCATTGCCATGCTCGTCTCTCTTAACAATCTTCCATGAAGTTCGGCGCAAGATTTCTTGCTTTAGTTCGTGAGTAAGAGTCTCACTGAAACAAGTATTGTTTATTCTTGTGTGTTTGTTGAAAATAACTTCCAGGTGGCGGCTTGTGTGTCTTACAGAATATGCTTCCCGTACATCAATTATTCCCCCCATATGTGGCTAAAATCAGTCCTGAAGTCTTGAATTATGGCTCAGTTTTACACTCTCATTTGTTATTGTCCAACACGCGTGTATTTGTGACGAATAATTATCATTTCAATGGAAATAATTCTGCAGTATAACGAAAGACAAATAATTCAGGAGAATATTAAAAACATATATGGGATATTAAAGTGAGCTTTCGAGTTCAGTATTTATTCATTTAACATTCAACGTTCTGTAATCTTTAATGAGACCCGATTAATTTTAGATAATAGAATTTACTGAAAGCCAAATAATTATTTATTCATCGTTTCAAACATCACTAATTGCCGAGCAAATATTTGGGTTGAAGCTGCTCGTAGTGGAAGAAAATCAACCAAGTACAGAATCTCTGTGTGATCGCGAAAAAAAGATTTTGATTCAACCAAATTGAAAACAGTGTATTCTAATATGTTACTAACATATTTACGATGTTTTCAAAGTTTTCAATGAATAATGGAAAATCATAATTTTCCATTAGTTTCCGAAGAATAGACGTGTAAAATAAACAAAATTACTGGAAACTGACAGCGAGGAACAAATTAATTACACTAGTCAACATGATTTTTGTCTCACGAGTACCAATAGTTGTACTTAATGCAGATTTTTATCACGTTTTGAAATATATATTCGGAATTTCTCCATCACCCACAGTTTTTTTTATATTTCGAATTCAATTTTTTGAAATGAACGTTTTTTCGTCCATCTATCCATTGTAAATTGACAACTCTTAGAACATTATCAATGTGATGGGACCAAATAAACTTACTCAGGTGTAGGTTTAGACATGTATGGACATGTACAGTCATGCACAAAGATGATGTGTTGTAGTACGCATTCATCAGAACGATGCAAGTTGTACAATAGCCGTGAACGAGTGAACACGTCATCGTGAGTGCTTTGTGTATCTGAATTATTGTGTATTACATTTTTACTAATTAATTTGAATTAGGCATTGGTTACAAAATACTTAGAGTTTGTTTAAATCATCTTAATAATTTTTGCTATGTATGTGGCGAAGTTACACTCAAGTCCCAAAGGCGAAACCTTACTCCATTAGTGAAAAAGTGTTATGAACTTTATTTTGAATGTAAAGTGGAGGACCAAACAACGACCTGGGCCCCACATATCTGTTGTTTATCGTGTTCTACACTTCTCACTGCATGGGAGAATGGCACACGCCACATGCCATTCGCCATCCCTATGATTTGGAGGGAACCCAAAGATCACTCCTCTGACTGTTATTTCTGTCTAACAAAGATTAAAGGGATTACATCGAAATCAAAACATACAGTGGTGTACCCTAACTTACAATCTGCAATGAGACCAGTTCTACACTGCGAAGAATTGCTCATACCAAAGCCTCCAGAACACGTAACATTAGATGAAGAGAGCTCAGATTCTGATGAAAGTGAGGAAGAAAAAGAAACTCATATTGGTGATACAACGTTTGAACAAAGTTTTTCATCTGAGCCTCATTTATTGACTCAAGAAGATCTTAACGATCTCGTACTTGACTTAAAGTTATCCAAAAACCAGTCTGAACTGCTTGGTTCCCGGTTAAAAGGATGGAATCTTCTTCAGAAAAATACAATGCTATGTACTTATCGTAATCGTCATTCGCAATTTAAAAACTATTTTTCTGAAGAAAATGGCTTAGTGTTCTGTAACGACATTCCGTTACTTATGGAGACATTTGGTATTGTACATAAACCCACAGAATGGCGTTTGTTCATTGATGCTTCTAAAATTAGTTTAAAAGCAGTGCTTCTGCATAATAGTAATAAACTCCCATCTGTTCCTGTAGCTCACTCCTCTGGTATGAGAGAAACATATGAAAACTTTAAATTTATATTGGAAAAGCTCCACTATGCAGTGCATGAATGGAATGTTTGTGGAGATTTGAAGGTAATTGCACTTATTCTTGGTCTGCAGCTTGGTTACACAAAGTACTGTAGTTTTTTTTGTGTCACTGGGATAGTAGGGACAGAAAAAACCATTACATTATAAAAGAATGGCCTAAACGCGAATCATTCATCCCTGGACAGAAAAATGTGAAACATGACGCATTGTGTAATCCTAAAAATGTGTATCTTCCTCCGTTACATATCAAACTAGGATTAATGAAGAATTTCGTGAAAGGCATGGACAATACCATTTCTGGTTTCATGTACTTAAAACAAAAGTTTCCTAAAATTAGTGAAGCAAAAATTAAAGAAGGAATATTTGAGGGCCTACAGATACGATCACTAATGCATGATGAAAAGTTTGAGAAAGTACTGAATTCACTGAAGAAAGCAGCTTGGAATGCATTTTAAAAAGTTACAGTTTTTTGGGAAATCGTGATGGTGAAAATCCGATATCTTAGTTTTTTGGGAAATCCTTGTGTGATGCTAAAAAACCAATATCACATTTGGATTCAGGAGAAAAAATACTATCAGAATCACATATTTTTCTCCCTGAGACAGAAAAAAATTTCATTTTTGTTCCTCAGTGTTATCGATAGTTTAAAATATTTATATATTTGCCTCTAATTTCATGTCACATTCAACTGAATATGATGCATGAGATCACTAGGAAGTCTTTCTTTTTACTTAAACAGTTTCTATCTAAAACAATGTCTATTAATTTTCACATTATATAACTTCCGTGTTTTATATCATCCTGCAGATCCTCAACTAGGTTTCCTAGATAGCGTTCAAACTTTGAAGTGTTGACTTAATGTTTGCTCCTTTTGATTAAAAAAAATAGCGCAATGCATTGAGTACGATGGCTTCAATCTTCCAGAACCATGTTTTTCCATCACACAATGGACGAAGTAACCAATACTGAAAAATTAATGATCCAATGGAAAAATGCGTTATTAGTATTTACTCCCAAGCTTTGTTGTTGGGTACATTTTTGATAAGAGACTCTCCATGTCCACTATATCAAATTATTTTATGCACTCCTCAATGGGAAAAGTTATTGTTTGTAAATTTGATGCTGATACCCAGCATTCAGCAGCAGGGAAAAATGAAACTTCGAAAGCTGTGTTGTGATCTCCTCGTATGTTTTATGAGATTTTTGTTCTGTTGAGCTTTGAATCGATAACTGATGTCTTACTCTCAAATGAATGATACAACGCTGCTCAATATTGATAGTCTTCTCTGATTGAGCATTAAATATTTATAGTCTTTTTGCTCTCAAATGAATATTAGAACGCTACTGAACATTGATATTCTTTTCTGAAAACTAACTACGATATAACTGTTGCGCAACATAGAGAATTATTTCGTTACGGACCTTCTCGGGCATTTAACATGAAGTATTTGCTGACATATACGCATTTATGCGCAATGATTTGTGTGCGTAAGCTAAACCTAACAGTTTGAATATTTTGTAATACATGGATCAAATTAGTTGTTTACGTTCTGATTTCTTAATCAAAAGCAGAAGGGGTGTAAAAAATTTCTTATTAAGAAGTGTTGGAGTTGAACGGGTGTTTCTGGTTGTCAAATCTGAAATTTCGCATTTTAAAGGAAACAAATCAACGCTTTTAAAAGGGCAAATGACTCAATTTTATCTATGAAATAGGACCAATGTTAATAAATTACTTTACTCTTAGGAGCAGAAGTCCTAAATTTCCAACCTCATCTTAGAGATAATTCTCATCCTCTAATGAGATAAGCAATCAAAATACTTTAATTACTCATTCCATGTTAAACAATGTTTTAGTGAGTATGAAAAGTAAAAACTAATATAATAATACTATAATACGTGAAAACGCATCAGATGAATATTGAGGCATATGTGGGCGTGCGTTGTCGTACTACAAAATTTTGCCATGTTTATCCACAAGTCTACGACTTTTTTTACAATTATGTGTACGCACTCAATTTCTTCACAGTACAAGATTGTTATTATTTCCTCCCAATGTTTACAAGCTCCACCGTACAGCATCCATCAAATTTTAAGGTGCAAAAGAGGTAATCATTTTCATTGTAATAATTTGCATTGAACTCATTTCTCACAATTTGAGAAAAAATTACTTTGAACGAAAAGGAGTCATGTTAAATAGAGGAATTTTACGTACTATAGAGGTTAATACGTCAGACCACATGATCAACAATAACCCAAAATAAGCGTTATTTGATGGGTGAAAACTTGGTGTATTATAAACCTATATTCAAAAATTTTCAATCCAGTCCAGTCATCACCAGCTTGGTCGACTGGTGAGCGAGTCTGCTTGCAAGCGGAAAGACCTGGGTTCGAATCCCGCTGCCGACATGGTTGACGCGGCTAGAATTACGGCATGGGACTTGGGTAAAAAAAAACGAATAATTATCGAAGACATTATCCGACCCAAGAATGGGCCCGAAGGCTCGTTCCTATAGCCTCATTCAATTCTATTCTATTCTATATTCTTAAAACCCAACCTTTCCAAAAGTCGATGCAGCATATTACTCTCTGACGAATGATTGACAATTTATGAGTCGAAAGAAAATATTTAAAAACTTGATATTATATGTCATTTACGTGCAGAACCGGCAAATATAAACCTGTTGATGAAACCGGTCGAACATGAAAGAACATAAACAGGCCAAACCTATTCATTTTCTCGTGTGCGCGCGTTTGAGTCTATCTTATTGGGTTTGTATCCTGGATAGTGAAAGTGCATGTAATTATTTTCAGAAACAATAATTTTTACCAGACAAGCACAGCCGCTGTAAAAATTTCTCCTTTATACAGGAAGCTGTACGACAAATATAAATGCATATACAGGCTGTCCTAGCATTACAAGATTCAAGCACTAACTGACACAGCTCAAATATTGAGTTTTAAATTTGTATTTGAGTTTTTACCACCAGCTTGGTCGACTGGTGAGAGAACTCGCTTGCAATGCGGGAAGACCCTGGTTCGAGGTCCGCTGCCGCCGTGGTCGGTTTGTGTAGGACCATCGGTGGCTAGAATTACGGCCTGGGACTTTGGTACCGACCCAAGAATGGGCCAAAAGGCTCGTTACTGTCGCCTCATTCTATTCTATTTGTGGTGCCCACAGTAATATGCTTAACACATTCATTGCGGTTGCCTAACCGGTGCAAATCTTTACTTTGTACATACAGTCACTAGAAAGCTTTAAAAAAATTACAGAACCTAACCTGAGTGACCCACCGGTGGGTCATACCGCAACGAGTGTGTTAAAATACATGCACATGAATGGTCATAAGAGCAAATGAATGTTAAGAATTAATGTTTATCATCTGGAAAAAAACGTCTTTAATAATAGACGCTGTAATCTAAATAGAAGAGTTTTTCTATGCTGTTCAAAGTCTATTTGTTTTTCCCTATGAACTAAACGACTTTTTGAGTTATACCCGTGTCTTTTGGGTTTGCGTAACGCTGGGACACCCTGGGTATATATTTCTCAGATTATGTTCCTCTATAAAGTTTGAGCGAAAAATGCGCGATGGTAATCTTTACCTTTGAAAACAGCATGCCCCTAACACACAAAAAAGTTACGTGGAGATTTATTTTGTGTTTAAGAATCAACAAGAAATACGCTTCTTGGAAGACTTTATAGACTGTAAGTTGTAACAATCCATACAAGAAGGATCATGTATTATGCTATTTTTTAGTTCAGTATTCAGAATATGCGATTGTTTAACCCAATCGGTCTTGAAGTACGTTAAAAATATTTCATTTTAGTTCCTATATTCTAGATGTTTCATTTGAAAGTTTGCTGAAACTTCATTATTAAACGAGTGTTAACTTACCCAATATTCTTTTCAGTAAAAATAAAACTTAGTTTGTAATATGATAAAGGAACCATCAGGGAGATTTTATCAGCAGGTGCTGTACTTTATAGGAGCAATTACTCAAAACACTGCAAACGATGTAGCAGGAATATTATCTCTGGCTTCGGGGTATAAATAGCACAGGTTTACTCGCCCTCTGCAAAGTGATAGCAAATCACTGAAGTCATTCTTCCAATATTTGCTTCCCAAACACCAATACCTTTTGATGCTGCAAAAACACCAATCTGGTTAGGGCTCTGCCAAAAATTGAGCCGTTGTTTGCTTGAACTTCTATCTGCCCATCCTAAAATCCTGGTGGATTTACGTGCAGCTCCACCAGAGTTACCTTCAGCGTTACACTTTTTGAATACCAAGAGTTACCTTCACGGTTACTTGCCTGTACCCCAGTTACTTTCATGAATACACGTCTGTTACCCTAATTACTATCGTGGTTACACTTCTGTTATCCCAGTTACTATCGTGGTTACACGTCTGTTATCCCAGTTATTATCGTGGTTACACGTCTGTTATCCCAATTACTATCGTGGTTATACGTCTGTTACCCCAGTTACTATCGTGGTTACACGTCTGTTACCCCAGTTATTATCGTGGTTACACGTCAGTTATCCCAGTTACTATCGTGGTTACACGTATGTTTTCCCAATTACTATCGTGGTTACACGTCTGTTACCACAGTTGCTTTAATGATTACGCCTAGGAATGCTCACGGCTACAATCACGGTTACAAATCCATGTTAAATAGTTCTTTTCAAGATTATACTCATACATTGTCACGGTTATCTTTGCAGTTATACTTTTACATAGCCAAGATTACCCAAATAGTTCGAGTTAGCATTTCTTCACACCACGCCATAATTTGCATCTGCAAGTTATTCTAAAATAACTGTAACACAATGTAAAATATTTTTTGTTAGCAGGTTGTATTTATTTTTACTCATTCATTCTCTCTAATTGACAGCTGTTAAATGTTGAAAGTAGAATGTTACACGTACAGAGACAGCTGTCAAATGTTGAAAGTAGAATGTTACAAGTACAGACACAGCTGCCAAATGTTGAAAGTAGAATGTTACACGTACAGAGACAGCTGTCAAATGTTGAAAGTAGAATGTTACAAGTACAAAGGCAGCTGTCAAAATGTTACAAGTAGAATGTTACAAGTACAAATACAGCTGTCAAAATGTTACAAATAGAATGTTACAAGTACAGACACAGCTGTCAAAATGTTACAAATAGAATGTTACAAGTACAGACACAACTTTCAAAATGTTACAAGTAGAATGTTACAAGTACAGAGACAGCTGTCAAAATGTTACAAGTAGAATGTTACAAGTACAGACACAGCTGTCAAAATGTTACAAGTAGAATGTTACAAGTACAGACACAGCTGCCTAAACTCTATCCTCTGGAGTGTTCACACAACAAAGGTTGTTGCTGAAAAGCGTAAAGCTCTCCGTTGCTTTAACATAAAGAAACGCTGTTTTAATTCTATAAATATTACTGCTTTCAAATGGAATTGTTCCCATGAGATTATTATCCAGACTGTTCAGGGCAATATGGGTCTAAGTTATGTACATATGATGTCTTTGTGTGCTTTTCTAAACCATGATCATCCAGAACTGTACTATTATTTCTATCATAGAATACACAAGGAAACATTAACATAGGTAATTAATTAGGATCGTTGTTAAAATCCATACTTGTATACCGATAGGTAAAAATTCCAATATCTGGTTTTTTGTGCATATTCCATAGGTAAATCGTAAGTAAATATCGAACACAGAGCATTAAAACTACACTAAAGACTTATTGTATCATTCATGAAAATGCCTCATAAATCCCGATAAAAATGCCAGATAAATTGCCCATGAAAATACTATATAAATCATCCATGGAAATACCATATATATATATATATATATATATATATATATATATATATATATATATATA
>VCRD01000845.1:52201-83589 GCA_006783055.1 Trinorchestia longiramus
TTAACTATTAAAATGATATATATATCCACCACGAGAATACTATACATAGTTTCATCTTAATTAAATTGGTAGCTGAAAAAACGCTGAATAACTGAGTCGTTTTACAAGACTTTATTTCTCTTCAGTTTCAAAGGCTTCGCGTGTGTGTTCATGCAATAACCGCCTGTCAAACTCACTTTTGGTTGGTGATGTAGCTGCTTCTCTCAATTTTCTATAAGAAATTTGATCATAAAGTTTCACTACAAGTTCCCAAAGTTATGAGGAACATCGAATGCGGTTTGCAAGACGCATGAACTGCTTTTCAAACGAACGAAAGAAATTGAACCTCTTCTGAAAATGAATGAGCTTCAGGGTATCAGGGCTAGGAAAAACCGACGAGTACAGCATAAGTGTGTTGCTTTCAGCACCTAAAAATATAATAATGTTTATCTACTATTTCTGTAGGGCATAAATGAAACTGGTACACCAACAGTTAGGGGGTTAGCACTTAATTTAAGGCTAATCACCAACTCATTCAGCATTGTAATAGCATTGTGTTCCAATTTATATAAATTATTTGTAAACAATGTATTCCTGATTGCATGTGCTACGTGTATTTTGTATAACTTTAGTTTCACCTTCAGTTTCTTTGTGATAAATACCCACCATGGAAAACACCTCTAACACTCAATTCAGAAGTTTAAAGAGATGAACTTGCTTCAAGTTTTACAGCTTGGAACCTTGAAACATTTTCAAGCGGAGCTCCAGATGAACCTCCCATTCAAATTTGGCCAGCCCTCTAATTTAAGGGAGTTTGCTTCCATATTTTCTGAGTCGTGAAAGTTTTAAGGCTTCGTTTTTGTGCGATGGTTTGGAGAAATTTATTGCAAGGCGTCTTCTTAACATTGTGCTTGTGTTACAGACACCGTGCATTGGGCTTGTGTTACAGACACCGTGCATTGTGTTTGTGTTACAGACACCGTGCATTGTGCTTGTGTTACAGACATCGTGCATTGTGCTTGTGTTACAGACACCGTGCATTGGGCTTGTGTTACAGACACCGTGCATTGTGCTTATGTTACAGACACCGTGCATTGTGCTTGTGATAGCATTCTGAACACATACAAATATTGTGGTTGAACATATTCAAAGTTTCTATTGAATTGATACTCTAAAAGCACGGCTTGCTACTTGCATTACATGGCCATGCATATTCGTAAGGAAAAATAAATATTTTCTCTTCGCTTCACAGATCCATCAACAGATGAATGACATCAAGAAACATCAAGATGTCTCAACCATTGATCACATCCATAAACGTTACAGTTCTCATAAGGTGTGCAAGTTAATACAAACATTTAACTAGGAAACTGCCGTCTAAGTACCGAGTCTTTCTAATCGTTTGTAAAGGATCACACGCTAAGCAAGACTAAGCCAGAAGAACTGCGCGACACGTTTTAGTGGCGCTTGGATTTACTTCGGAGTGAAGACAAGTGTTGCATGTTCCTTATTTTCAGGTTTTTTCTTTGCAGCCTTTTTACTCCCTTCACATTTATTTTGTTCATGTGAGATTCTTTCGAAAATGCAATTAGTTTCTGATTAAAATTACGTTTACCTGGTTATATTTTACCTGCTATATCTTGTTATCTGTTCAGACTAAAAATAATAAGATATTAATCTCATTCGTCAGTGACATGAATTTTATCATTTTCTTCAATTACCCTGTCTGATGAATACGAAAAAATTATTTATTCACCTCGATGACTTTGTATACAAGATACTCAAAATATAACCAGTTGTGCCCTGATGCTGATCAGTCGTACAAGCGTTTACTTGGATGAGCATGTATCCTAGATACTCAAAATGCTGCTTAAACGGTGTTTCATAAATGATACGAACTAAATACCTACATACTAGCCAGTTCCCGTGCAAATTCTACGATTTAGATTTGACTAATTTGAAATTATTATAAAGATAAATGCATTCAAGATTGACGACGATTTATGTTTTAAATGAATACTTCTCATTAATATATACAGGACTTCCATTCTGCATCTTATCTACCGATAACATGGCCCAGATAGTAACCGTAAAAATTCTTCGATTTAAAAGTGACAAAATTCAGAATCTATGAAATAAATACATATTTCCGTTTTATCCGTGGTACTATCAGAATCTGAATATTTTTCATGAATATATATAGAACTTCGATTAGGTATCTAATGTACCGATAACATGATCGTGTGAAAGAAGAAAACTAATAACGTAAAAAATTAAGTATTTTGTAGAGATTGGCACAATGCTTATACTACATGCATACCGCTTCTGATTTCAGTTCAATCATTTTTTTTCAGTAATAGATAGGAAGTAATGGGACGGACACACACAGATACAGAGAGAGAGACAGAGAGATGGAGATACATTGTCTATTACATACGTAGATAATTGCTAGGCTATTCATCATACATGCCACTACTACGTCCAGTATTATTATTGATCTGTACCCAAACAAAACGATTTCGAAAAAAACACATGTTAGTTGCGGGATTGTTTTTTTAACATGTGAAATCTTAATGCATTATTGTATAAATATTTTTATTTATGGATTAGATATTGAAAAAATCTTTGAAAAATTTATTGAGGAATCTTTCATAACTACTTCTGGAAGTTCATTCTAACTTCTCTTAATGATTCTAAGCTCAGTTTCTCGAGGCGAATTACGCTGTTTGTCATGACTTCCTCATATTTTACGTAATGGCGATCTGAATCTGTTCAAGCCTATCAAATAACTGTAACATATGTTTCCCAATTGCCTCTTCCTTCATTGCAAAATCTCTCATATCCATCCGTAAATGTAACTGCAGCCATCCTCTCCTCACTTATGAAACCATAAGTCAAAATCCAACTTTGGGATCTAAGCGAATGGAAGATTTTTGGGGGTTCCTTCATACAGTTATTTCTTCAACTTTCGTTGCTGGTATTACACCGCTCAATATATGAAAGTGCATCGCACTTATAGAGCTTAAAAAAATAAAATACAGAATAATTAAATAGGGAATAACTTTCTGAAGAAAAACTAGGGGAAAGAGTTTTGCAAAATAAACTAAGCATTGCCGTAGAAGCCTCTCCTACGATTATTTTTCGGATTAAATAATTGTTAACGTTTTTTTACTGCCTATGACATCATGTACGAGAAGTCTGATGAATTTACTACGTACTTTCTCTGAAATTCGTGTAGTTTAATGAATTTGTGACCCTTTCGTCTCTCATGTGACCTAAGTTTTCTACTGTGGTCAGTAACAAGTTTTACGTAATTTATTTTGACCTGTTAGAGCCATCTGTTTAACATAAATAATAATGAATTACTGCTACCAATCCATTTTATAAAATTCCCTTCACTAAATTCACAGTTAATCCATAGGTAATATACAGAGTGTTGAATAGATACGGCACAACTCTCAAATGAAAATTACTTATTTAATTTTCTTGTAATAATCAAAACAATATATCACAAGAAAGATAAATTCTCAGTGATGATTTCGTTGACGGTAGCTAGGAAGCATATCGCTACGGTGCCTTAGGAGTATTACAAAAATTAATGTTACTCCACCCTAATTAACGGTTAACTGGACTGCGATAACTTGCCGACGTCACTGAAAAATTCACGTGTTTCATTTACCTCAATGAGCTTGTATCCTAGATACTCAAAATACTGCCAGTTGTGCCCTGAAGCTGATCAGTCTTACAAGTATTTCCCTCAATGAGCTTGTATCCCATTATCGATACTCAAAATACTGATACTTGCATTAGTATTAGTATTAGAATAGGGCTATACTTGGCCCAACAACCTGCTCTTTTTTCTCTCATATATATAGCCTGATTTCACTTCCCTCATCATTGAGAAGTTAACTTTCAACTTTTGGGAACTCGTAAATTCTCTAGCAGTGCAATCTCGGCAGACCGAAATGTGGGACTGTGTTGAAATCCTTTTTAACAATTTCTAAAACGATAAAAACGAAGCTCTGTCTAGACTCAAAAATACTTATGGCAAAACGTTTTCTAGGTGCTACCTACGTCTGCAAATATTTTTTAATTACCTAGAATCTCCTTTGCTCCACGCCTCTGAACACTCATCCTACTCCATACTGGTATTGTGGACACGTCATCTTGAATTTATTTTAAATAATTTATGTATATTCAATTTCTAAATTCAACGCAAATTGTTCCAAATTACTTTAGACTTCATAATATATAATAATGAAGTAAACTTTCTTTTACAACACCTATGAAAAAGAAAGTTTACTTTACTACAATATAAATATGATTCATGAGTTCATTTCTTTAACCCTTCTGTAAATTAGTCATCCTGCAGTCTTGAACTTGCAACGTACGCCTTTTTAAATCATTAGGTCTCCCACTTAAGTTGAAAATTTCTAATTCCTAAGCCTTAAGTCCCACATATTTTATGATTTTTCCATGCCACCTGGTGCATTGCTTAAGCTTTTCTCGTCTTTCACATACATTCCCACAAATCTTTTCTTAGTCCTTCATAAATATTGCGAACTTTTGAAGCAGTTAGCCTCAGATCTTTCAAATATGCTTCAAGTCTGTACACTTGCACCAATTTCAATTTAGGATTATAAAAATCTCCATGAACACGCTACATTGTACTGAAACGCCTCTGAAATTCCATTCAGATACGAAAATTATCCCAGATGCCAGTTCCAAATTCATCAAATTCATTTTCAAAAATTGTACAGTTGTCCATGAGAAAGCGTCGCTGCATTGCAACGTCAATAAAGCACCACTTAGAGTAAAAACTTATCCCCCATATGACCTTCAACCTGACTAGTGACGAGAATTTTGTTACGCCATCTAAACATCCACTGCAGCTCATCACAATTTAACGATCTCAATTTTGATTATGGCAGAGTATGCTGGTACAAAACAGTCAACTGAATGTCCCAATGATAACTTCCTCGACAGCTGCAAGTATTGCGTTTTCCTTCATTATTTCACCTCATTGTATGAATGATGATCACCTCTGCGCTTTCAAAGTAAAGGGTTTAATCGGCAAGTGTATTATGCAATCTAAGCTGGTCCTCCATAGCATCTCTGAAGTCTTGCATGTTTACTCCACAAACAGCAGGCATCGTGAATGTGATGGTGCCTCATGAATGTGACGTGATTGAATGTAACGTCTCGTGAATGTTACGTCCCATGAATGTTACGTCTCGTGAATGTTACGTCTCGTGAATGTTACGTCTCGTGAATGTTACGTCTCGTGAATGTTACGTCTCGTGAATGTTACGTCTTGTGAATGTTATGTCCCATGAATATTATGTCCCATGAATATTATGTCCCATGAATATTACGTCCCTTTAATACTACGTCCCATGAATGTTCTGCCAGAAGCGGCCTTGGATCCTAGTGAGTGTAGCTGCTGCATTCTGTGTACCTATGAAGTCAAATGAAAGCTGGAACACCTGTAGCCATCTTAGACCTACCTGTATATCCCTACAAGGCATCGTGGCTATCGAATACAAACCAGGAATTTCGTGACATTGCACCCTAAGTGGAGCGTGGCTATCGAATATTAACCCATTGTTGACAGACAGTGATATAGAAATAGTGTTTGGGTTTTGAATATCAACCCATTTTTTGGTAGGCTAATCAAATGAACATTTATTTTAAACTGATTTTCACCTTCGAAAACGAACATTTAGCTGACTAGGCACCTGAATATTTTCCCTAAAAAGGATCTTGAACATTCTATAGCAGGCCACCTAACCGGACTTAATCAGTTAAATTGCATGGATTTCGGCTGATATTACTCAATCCACCGAAATTACCCCTAAATTAACATCAAATTTAAACAGAATAGCCGGCTGCTCGGCATCGTGACATTTACCTTGCATAGGCCTCGGTATACGAGGAAGCATAAAACTTACGAACCTTTGAAGTCCATAAAGCTTATGGACTAACAACTATGGGCCCTTTAGAGTTTAGGTTATTGCCGATAAAGTTAGAGCACTGGAAATGCAGCATTGTTTGCAAGTAAATGACATTTGAGCAAAATTTTTTCCTGTTCCAAGTGAATAATTGAAGTAATTAGTTCCAATCCCAGTGAAACCCTAACGAATGGACACAAAGATACTGAAAGTGAGGAAAAAGGTCTTCTAAACTAATAAACCAATGAAAGAAATCATAGAATTACAGTTCGAATGGGAGTTTTTAGAAAAAACATCGAAATAACTGCCGGGCCTTCCTGTTATACTTGCTCAGTAAATTTTACGTTCTGGTCTTCCTCCTGGTGCAAATTGTGAGCGTCACATACTAGCTCTCTCATTCACAAAAACACGGGCAAAAGTTTCTTTTTCATCTGTTTTATTCTGGGTTAAATTCGGAGGGAAGGCGTTCTGAAATCACCCAAAGTTCAGACTATTATGCATAGGCACTTGCTGAAAATTTGTCATACAAGAAGAAAGCTCTGCCTGCTGTATCATTTAGCATATTACTAGAAAAATCTGGTTATAATAAAATTCAATGTACAATGAGGAGACTCTTGCTGTATCGTTATATTCAAGTAACAAATTAACAAAGAGTTTTTAACCCCAGACTTCGAGCTTGCGGCACGGCTACGTCATTGACACCCACTTTTGCAGCAGCAAAAGAGGTAAACTTTAACTTAGGCCTACATCTTGTCGTCACAGGTTAGATCAACTTGCCATGTCTGATTAGATCAACTTGACCTGACAGATTAGATCAACTTGCCGTGACATGTTAAATCAACTTGCCGTGACAGGTTAGGTCATCTTGTCATGACAGTTAGATCAACTTCCCACCCAAACTTGTATGTTAGACTAAGAAGAGTTACAGTTACACGCCGTATACAAATTCTCTTATCATCTAAACTTGAGAACCAATTTTCTCCACACAAACTTTGTTTTCCATCCTTTAAGCTTGGTTTCCTTCCGTGGTCAAAGTCTGGTTTCTGCCCACAAAAAAGTGGTCCGCTGTTCTGAGTACAGAAGGGTTCGTGTATTAGAACGCAAGTTCAGTACAGCACCTCGAGAAAACTTTACTTTCAAAGGATTTATTTCCAACTTGCAGAAGTTTCCTGTAGCCTGAGGGCATGTGCGGTAACGCCTCATGGAAATAAGGGACTTTGGAAGCAGAGCTTTGACCAAACTTTTCTTTCTTACTGTTAGGTTAGTACGACTAATTAAGAAGTGCTGAATCGAAACTAGTCAATGAGAGCTGTAAAAAATAGAAGCTTGAGCTTAATCGCTTTTTTCCGGTAATATTTCTGACCAAAATTACTGTAATTTGCGACTGAAGTCTTTGTAGTTGTTTTGCTCAGTAAAAATTACTTATTGCACGCGCTATAGTTTTGGTAATAAGAAATAAATATTGTAATGTCTTCCTTAAAATACCAGTAATCCTGCATGCAAACTACTCAACTCTTCAAAGAAACATTTTCAAATTCGTTTAAATTTGAAATTGTTTTAAGGTGAGCAATGCACCAAAGTAAAAAAATATACATGCATTCATACTGTTATGTTAAATTCAACAGATGCGAACCAAATCAAAGCATAATCAGGGTTAACCCAAAAATTCCCATCCTCGGGTAAAGTTATTTATGAAGAACATGACTGCACTTAATTCTCGTAAAAAATGTCAAAAAAAAACAAAGAGCTTAGGTACACTTAATAATTACTAATTTTGTTCAAACGAACAGAATTCATCACTGATGAAGGAAAATGTACTTACATATTAATGGGCGTGGTATCTTCCAGAAGATGCAATGATGGACAAGCGCTTGTTGCAAGTCTTACACTGGTACAGAGTTATTTTCCTGATATTTTTTCTTCCCATTTCTATTTGAAAATTTTAAATAGGCTGGCTTTGTTTGAAAACAATGCCACATAGACAGGCTTTATTTGAAAACAATGACACATGGACAGGCTTTGTTTGAAAACAATGACACATGTACAGGCTTTGTTTGAAAACACTGACATATGGACAGGCTTTGTTTGATAACACTGAAACATGGACAGGCTTTGTTTGAAAACAATGACACATGTACAGGCTTTGTTTGAAAACACTGACATATGGACAGGCTTTGTTTGATAACACTGAAACATGGACAGCACAAAAGAAACACAACATCGTAGGACAGCCACTGTAACTGAAAACTGTTCTCTTGTGTGTACGTGTCTTGCAGAACAGACAGGAACTGCCTGCCAAAGGTTTGATTAACAAGTATGAGGTTTGTTTTCAACTGTCTCTAAAAAATAATGCAGCCAAAATGTGAAAAAAATTCAATTCATTTCTAAAATGAGAAGTAGAAACTGGAAAACTTAGAAACAAAAGAAAACAGAGAAACAAAGGCGGGTAGCTGATAACCCTTTGCCTTCGTGAGTGGGAATCCCGAGGCAGAAGTCTCAGAACTCTTTATTTTTTAATATTCATGCTCCTATAAAAAAGATTCCTAACTTCGTAGGAAAAAAATCAACATGTAACTAAACTATTTGAAAGACAGTTGAAACTAATTTTGGTTTATTAGTATTCTGTTATAAATTGCTCCTTTAATGCTTGAAATTACCATATTTAGGTATCAGCTCGTTCTTTCAAAGAAATTCTTGTGTTTAACATTATTCTTAAATGCGCCAATTTTTTATGATATCTTTAAGCTATTTACTATGAAAACTATACATGCACAGTGTACTACCTAATGTGCACTACGGGCTCCAAATCATAATAGGTACTATGACTTTATTACAGTATATAGTACACAGTTCACTATCTTCTGAGGAGTATACCCATTGCTTTGTTTATGTCCACATCGAGAAATAATGAAATTAGTGACGAGATTCTAATGCTAAATTCATCGTTTTAATGTAATTTACGAGTCTCAACACATTTTTGATATATTCGAATCAAAAACTTGCTTTAACACGATAGAATTAAATTGGGTACTCAAAACTATGAAACAAAAGGATACGTTTTCCATTCCCATTCTATGAAATGATCAGAAAGAACGAGACAAAAGAATTACCAACCAGTATTTCGCCTTCATTTCATCAGCGCCATCTGAGATTACCTTGAGCCTAATTTTCTGGCCGATAATGAACCAAATTTCCCGAGGCGTAAACCTCCTTTCTTATTTTGGCTGAAGCTTTAAATTCTACAATCATTTCCCTCCTGAACTCCGTCCTTTCTGAAGGAAAAGCACCAGCGCCCAAAGTCCATTTGCCCTTTAATCAGAGGCATTCTTCGGAGGCCATGCAAGGAGTTTGCCATTATATGTAGCGTGGCAGCAGCACCACATAATGTATGTCTTATCCAAACACAGCGGCAGCAGAAGCGAGGGGCGGCAGGGCATGTTTGGTTGATCTTACACTCTACCCTCCTCTATTCCTACTCGTATTCAACTCAACTCTATTCTCAAGTTCATTCAACCCTACTCATTTCTTTTCCTCATGCAGTTCAACTTAATTCATTGCCTTATTGAACCCAGCTCAATTTTTACTCCTTTTCAAGTTATCTTAATTCTTGCCCTCATTTAACCCAACCCAATTTTGTTGCTCATTCAACCCAACGCAATTTTGCCGTTCATTCAACCCAACCCAATTTTACCTCTCATTTAACCCAACCCAATTTTACCACTCATTTAACCCAACTCAATTTTACCGCTCATTCAACCCAACCCAATTTTACCACTCATTCAACCCAACCCAATTTTACCGTTCATTCAACCCAACTCAATTTTACCGTTCATTCAAACCAACCCAGTTTTACCACTCATTCAACCCAACCCAATTTTACCGCTCATTCAACCCAACCCAATTTTACCGTTCATTCAACCCAACCCAATTTTACCGTTCATTCAACTCAACCCAATTTTACTGTTCATTTAACTCAGCCTAATTGTACCACTCATTTAACCCAACCCAATTTTACCGTTCATTCAACTCAACCCAATTTTACCGTTCATTCAACCCAACTCAATTTTACCGTTCATTTAACCCAGCCTAATTTTACCACTCATTCAACCCAACCCAATTTTACCACTCATTCAACCCAACGCAATTCTACCGCTCATTCAACCCAGCCCACTTCATGGGAGCTAAAGATTTATCCGCACCTTGCAATCTGTTGCCCTCTAGACACAACCTGGACAAAGCTCTAAAATACTATCTAGAGTAATTGTTTGCTTGTATTAATTGTAGGTAGGCGCGTATTGAGGTGCAATACATCGTTGTTAGGTCTATATTAGGCAGGTGTAATTAGTTGTTAGGCCCATATCGAACTAAAATGACTAGTTGTTAGGCCTATATTAGACTTTATTAAATAACTGTTAGGCGTATATTAGACTATATAAAATAACTGTTAGGCCTATGGTATATTAAAGTAAAGTAAATAGTTGTTCGGTTTATGTTGCCATTCTAGCATATAGTTAGTTAAGCCAATGTTGCACTCGAGCAAATAATTGTTTGTCCTCTGTGGTACTCCAGCAAATATATACAACTAGTACACCCACACGGGAAAATTCACGTGTTTTTTGCTGAATTATTTTATTTTATTTGCCAGGAGCGCGGGCTTGGTGAAGGAGTTTCCATACTGAAGGAATGTCCATACTGAAGACTGTGTCTTTGGTATCCACAATACAATCCTTACAATACATGTATACCCTACCGAATTTCCTCCTATCTAAATCCTTAAGAGCGTCACAGAGAGACGGACCAAGCAAGCAAGCAAGCAAGCAACGAACTGTATTATTAACCCAGGGGCCTGTACTCCGAATATTTTACCTCTACTCTACTCGAAGTTTCAACAGCTACGAAGAAATTCAGCTGAAAAAATATGCTAAAGAACTTATGCACATCAGGATTAAAATCTTTAATACAGTGTTTTGACTTTCGAATATATATTCCAGAAACTATATTTGCCATCGTAATTTAGAGATGAAATTTCATGGTATCTCATCTTGTTATTCGTAGACGAATTTCCTCCTATCTAAATCCTTAAGAGCGTAACAGATAGACGGACCAAGCAAGCAAGCAAACAAGTAAGCAACAAGTTGGTATTATACATGTATAGTGGGATAGTTATTAGGCCGATATTTTTACTAGCAAATTCTTCATCTGGTCAAAAATAGCTGGTGCATACAACTTTCCACTTTAAGCAGAAACAGTTGATGCAAAAGGAAAAAAGGCCGACAATTTGATATTTGACTCGTATTTTATACTCTCAACGTTATACATTCTACTGGGTGCGGCAACATAACTTCCTTTTTTTCAAAGCAAAGCACTTTAAAATAGTCAGTTATATTGCCGCACCTTCTTTTTTAAGAAATGAGCAAGAAACAATGACAAGGAATGAGTTTTCCAACAAATTCGGAGCAGTACACAGTCCTTCCGACTGTGCACCAACTGTTTCCGACCAGAGAAAGTAGTTGCTAGGCCTATATAATAATACGATAAAAAATGTTACTACAACCCTTTTTTCACATTATTAGAAATACTGACATGAGCTTTACTCGAAGTAAATGAAAAATATGTATGAACATATTATGAAAATATGTATGAACAAATGAAATGTGAAGAAAACTCATTTAAGAACAATAAGATTCAACATAAGAGCGTTCCAATTATGTTCAAACTGTGTTTATTGTTGACAAATTGTAGCTCGTAAATATCCATAATAAGGTTCATTGAAATCTATGCTGTGTGTTCTACAACTTCAGAGAACGCACTTTATTCAATATCCGAAGCATTCAGTTGGAGTTGAAAAGATAGGAAACGAAGAAATTGTCACTTCTTTCTAAACTAGGACTTGATTTGTTGGCGTACGTTGGTTCATTTAATGTTTTTTCCAAAAATCGTTTACTTTCTTTTGATTACTAATTTCGTGCCATAAATTCCAATTCAAAATTCGAGCAAGCAATTAGGTTCAATTATTCTCAGTTCAGTTATCAAGGCAAGAAAGAAATTGAAAGTGATTGAAGTCACATAATTTTAACTCATGAAAAAAAAAAGTTGACACGAATGAATATTCAATAATCGCAAGATTCACTTATTTTGGACGAAATTTATTTCGAAGAATTCAAAATAACCTAAAGCCATCAATTCGCTGGTAAATTTGATTTGACTTAGCGAAGAAAATTAATGCATGAAAAAGAACTAATTTTTACTCGATGTTTAATTACATTAGCATTTGTTAATTTTCCTAGTAAAAATATCCCTGCACTGAAATCTACGCAGATTAAAGACCTAAAAGAATTTTGTAGAATCTCACAGCTTGTATTTTTATTTCACTACAGAGAAGCGTGTCCAAACTTTTAGTTCTGGTTTAGTTGCACTCCACCCACGCTTAGGTCCGCCAAAATTATGCAAATTGTGTGTTAATTCTCCTAAAGAAAACTGTAATAAAATGGTAATTTCTTGTACTGAAGTCCTTGAAGCAAGTACTGCTTGTACATACATTCTTGTTAAACTTTAGCAGTAGTTTCTTGATAGAACGCTAGAAATTTACCGGCAGAGCAAGTTGGCCTTATTTTGACGCAACCATAATTTATTGGCGCCATAATTTAGGATTGCAGCGATAGAACGTGAGAAGAAACTGGATTGGTCAGACCACTGCCTTCTGGGCCGGGCCTCCAAACATAAGAAGAATCTAAGTAAGGTAATTCACAGTCGAATTACCTAAGTATGGCAATTTACAGGGAAATTATCTAAGTAACACATATCACAGTCGAATTACCTAAGTATGGCAATTCACAGTAAAATTACATATGTCGCACAATTTACGTGGAATAACCTAAAAATAACACAATTCACAGAGGAATTACCCAAATAACACATCTCACAGGAAAATTGCTTCAGTAACGCAATTCAGAATAGAATTACCTAAGTAACACAATTCACAGGGGAATAACTTAAGTTATACTAAAGGAATAACTTGAGTTTTATTTAAGAAATAACTTGAGATATACTTAAGAACAACTTGAGTTATTTACAATAGAACTACCTAAGTGATTTCCAGTAAACGCACTTCAAGTTTATTTTATACTAGTAGACTCCTACGGGAAAATTCAGGCGTTTTTTACTGAATTATTTTATTTTATTTACCAGTGGACGCGGGCTTTGTGAAGGAGTTTCCATACTGAAGAAGTTTCCACACTGAAGACTGTCTCTTTGGTATCCACAATACAATGCTTACAATACATGTATAATCTAGAGAATTTCCTCCCATCTAAATTCTTAAGAGCACGACAGAGAAACGGACCAAGCAAGCAACAAACTGTATTATTAACCCAGGGGCCTGTACTCCGAATATTTGTCCTCTACTCCGCACGAAATTTCAGCAGCTACGAAGAAATTCAGCTAAAAATATATGCTAAATGGCTTATGGATCAAAAGCTCTAATACAGTATTTTGACTTTCGAATGCATGTTCCAGAAACTATATTTGCCATCGTAATTTAGGGATGAAATTTCATGGTATCTCATCTTGTTATTTGTAGACGGATTTTCTCTTATCTAAATCCTTAAGAGCGTGACAGAGAGACGGACCAAGCAAGCAAGCAAGCAAGCAAGCAACAAGTTGGGTATTATTATACCAGTGTACCCATGCCATCAAAAATGATGGCAAATCTAGTCTTGTGTATAATAAACACTTAGAATACAGTATTATTGAGCCGCAATAGAAGTAGTTATAGCCATTCGTGTCATATCCTAGATACAAAAATTCAGCATTACTGAAAGCAACTGCGAGCTTGTGTATGTGTATTGTAATATGCAATACCCCGCCGAACTCGGTATCCACGATACGGACTCGTGGATACCGAGTCCGGCTCTGGATCTCTCAAATTTTTATGAAAGTAACTTATGATAGTGCACTTGTACAGCAAAAATCAGTATTAATTTATCAGTGAACTGAAACCAAGACCTCCAGTGCTAATTTCTTTCTATCTATTCTTAAGACCGTGACACGCAACATATAAATAAATAAATAAATATATAAACACGCGACGGTCATTCTTAGTATTAGATAGTGGGATAGTGGGATTCATGAAGATTTTTAGTACTTACTGTACCCAAAATGTATGAACGATTTTCTGATATTAAATAAAAATTCTACTTTTGCTATGCTGTTCTCGTGTGTATCTTGATAGAACATCAGGAAATATGACCCCAGACATGTGCTGAACATCCCACTATTCCACTATTTAATAATACACAGTTTGTTGCTTGCTTGCTTGGTCCGTGTCTCTGTGACGCTCTTAAGGATTTAGATAGGAGGAAATTTGTTACGGTATACATGTATTGTAAACATTGTATTGTGGATACCAAAGGCACATCCTTCAATGTGGAAACTGCTTCGCAAAGCTCGCGTCCACTGGCAAATCAAAAGAACAAATTCAGTAAAAAACACATGAATTTTGTTACGTGTAGGTTTACCAGTAATAAATAACACAATCATTAACGCTCCTTTGTGTGAGCGAGAATCAGACATTATAACGCCTCTCGGTAACTTTTCTGTTTATTCTCTACGCAACTCAACTGAAGTGCAGGTGCCAGCAATATGGACAATGATTTTATTTAGAAAAAATAATTGTTTCATGCTTCTCGTATACCAGATTTTGATCAATTGCGTCTCAAGTCGATGTAATTCAAAAGTACTGGCACTTAAATCGAATAAAGTGGTCACCAGAGTTTAATTTTGTTTAAATAGGATTTAAATATTCAGCTGCTCTCTGGGTGTTAATTTTGTTGCATATTTTTCCGCGCATGCGTGTCAGAACATAACAGTTCTGAGTCAGTCGATAAAATTTAAAATAAAAATATACGTGTGTTATTTAAATCAATCCAGTTTTGCAGTGACTGCAGAAAACCTGCTCTGGCTGTGCAGGATATTCCTGCTCTGGCTGTGCAGGATATTCCTGCTCTGGCTGTACAGGATCTCCCTGCTCTGACTATACAGGATCTCCCTGCTCTGACTATACAGGATCTCCCTGCTCTGACTGCACAGGATCTCCCTGCTCTGACTATACAGGATCTCCCTGCTCTGACTGTACAGGATCTTCCTGCTCTGACTGTACAGGATCTCCCTGCTGTGACTGTCCATGTAACATTTGCTCCCTGTTGGGCAATCCACCAATCTCGACAATTTATATTAAAATAATTTTAAAAATACCAATACTCGAAAAAGATGTGAGTATAAACGAAACCAATACGAAAAAAACGTTATCGTAAGGTAAATCAATACTCCAATGGATGTTAATGTAAAGAAAACCAATACACAAAAGAATATTATCGTATGAGAAACCATTACTCCAAAGACTCTTATTGTAAAAGAAACCAATACCCCAAAGAATGTCATTGTAAAGAAAACCAACACCCCAAAGAATGTTATTTTAATGGAAACCAATACTGCCAAAAATGTTCATGGTAAAAAGAGCAACACTCCAAAGAATGTTAATGTAAAGGAAACCACTACTTCAAAGACTTATTGTAAAGGAAACCAATACTCCAAAGAATGTTAATGTAAAGAAAACCAATACTCCAAAGACTGTTATTGTAAAGAAAACCAATACTCCAAAGACTGTTATTGTGAAGGAAACCAATACTTCAAAGAATGTTAGTTACTGTAGAGGAAACCAATACTCCAAAGAATGTTAATGTAAAGGGTATTAATACACCGTAGGATATTCGTATAAATTTATTCATTCCATCACAGCGTGATATATTTCTCTTATAAACCCCATTTTTAGAAAATTCTGCACACGAATTATCCAGCACGGACTTCTGTGTTGGCTTCAACAAAAACCAATTATGCAGAATTTAAGAATAATTCATCTCATCATTCTGCCAAACTCAATTAAAAACATTTGCAGAATTAAACATATATTATCATATATATTTCATGAATTAAATTTATTGCAAAATAGCAGAGAGTTTATGTATTCATTGGGTAAATTCATAAATCCATTCAATTATTGATAACATAAACTGAAATCATCAATCTGTACAATTATTGGTGTTATAAATTGTAATCATCAATCCATTCAAAAATTAATTATCCAAATTGACTCTGTGACCCTCTATTAGCAGCTGTCACACATGAGACACGTAACGTAACTCACACTTAGGTTCATGACTACACCTGTAGATTAATATATTCACGTATATCTTCATATGTATATATATGTATAAGGGAATAGAAACAACATCACATCGAAGGTGAGTACAAAGCTATACTTCGCATAGGAAAACACTTTTAGAAGTAGAAGAGCTATCTAGAAGTGCCATCTCAACTTCATTGTGGTGGCATTTACAAATGTACAACGAGTTTTAGAGTGTTACGAAGTCAGTTTTATAGAGCACATGGCAAAACGACACATGAGTCACAACGTCACGTGTGTCACAATGTCACGTGTGTCACAACGTCACGTGTGTCACAACATTACATGTGTCACAACATTACATGTGTCACAGCATCACATGAGTCACAACACCACATGCGTCACAACATTACCTGTCATAGTGTCACATGTTTCACAACGTTACATATGTCATAACCGTCACATGTGTAATAATGTCACATGTGCCACAATGTCATATATGCCACAACGTCACGTGTCCCAAAGCCACATGTGTCACAACATCATATGTGTCACAGCGTCACACGCTGTGGTTAAGACCTCTTATTCTATGGAGAGATTCCCTAATGAGTGAGTAGAATAAATTCTAAACAAATTTATTCACTTAAGTTACGTGAATTGAAGTAGAATTGAGAACAGTCATGGGACCTTCTTAAGTCCTTCGTTTAAATGAGCGTTTGGTTAAGATATTAATGTACAGTATAACTTCTGACTAATTAAGAATAATACAAATAATTATATAATTAATATGAACTGAAGAAATATTGTACATTAGTAGCTGTTTCTATGGTATCTACGAGTCAACACAAGCTTGAAAAATGTTTATACACTTATAACACTTAAAGGTCAACAGTTCAGAACAAGATTTCACTCAAAAAAGTTGAGGCAAAATCAATCACCAATCTTTACTAATCAGTAAAAACAAGTACTTCTGCAACAACCATAGTTACACATGCACCATTGCATCTGCACAGTTGCACCTGCGCAGTTGTACCTGCACAGGGTCACCTACACAGTTACACATACTCTTTAAATGACGCACATCCTGTTATGCAGTGTGGCAACAGCAGAATTTGCGAACTAAACTCAAAAAATGTGCACTGCTTCGATTCTTTCTCTTGAGTTCATTTTCATAAAAAGTGTTACGAAATTTTCCAAGTGACAGCTAAACGTTTGAATCAGAACATTGTGATCTACTTATTCTTAACCATCGAGATTAAAAAGTTTGGCTTGGTTTCGTCACGATTGATTCACTGTCATTTTTCGTAAAACTCTAACTGGAAAGATAGGGAGCTGGCTATAACAGTGACACAAAACCGAACAAGGCTCCAGATGAGTAGTTAAGCATTTTATGACAGCCAATATAACTTTCAGAAAGGACCAGTTTACAAAGTACTATGCAGTAAAAGAAATTAAACGAGCTCATTCTTCTGCCCTCTTTTAGACTTGAGTAAAAGGCCCTTATTTGTGGAACCTGAGCAGCAATTTTGTAAGAAAGAACAATTATACCGGATAATAAAAACGACATCACCAAATGGGAACTTGTTCGAAAGTACGAGCGGACTCTTGAAGGCCTTCGAGTGTGTTTACTGTTTTGTTCTTACTGAGAAGTACGTCCAGGAAAATGAGGATTGTCACTCGTGAAAACAAAGAACTTGTTAGGCAATGTTTCTCAAGCACTGGGAACACCATGGAAATAAATAGAAAACTTTTCTGTCTCAACTTTCAGGGTAGAAATGTACAGAAACTCATCCGTCTGAAATCTCAGGGCTAAATTATTTTGGTCTGTGAAACCATAATATTCACCTCAACCAGCAAAATATTTGTGTGAATCGCTGCATCAAAACCTAATGGGCAAACCAACGTAAACTGGAGGTAAAAAAATTACTTACGGTTTCTTAGAAATGAGGTGAACGAGAGCTTGACATAGTTTCTATGAAGTTTAATGTACTGAACAATAAAGTTTGTTGCTTCAAAAGCGAGCGCAGATATTCTGTTTGGGAAACAAAATTTTATGAAGAACATACGCAAATGCAGAATATAAATTAAAAGAAGGAATTTAAGCCTGTTATCTGAAACATTTAGAAGCTTTTTACCTGTGCATATACCACAATAAAACAGAAGTGGTCATCAATATTATTGAAGTGAGCAATTCTTATTTACTTAATAACAAACATAACGCCGTAAAATCAGGTTTTGAAATCGTTATATAGAAGACACAAAGTCAACAATGACAATATAATAACCATGGTGAATTTCAGCGATTAAAAGAAAAAATACGTACCTACATTCAACACATGCTAGTAATCAATGTAGTACATTGTCCAGAAACTAAACTGCTGAATTTTCTTCTAAGGAAATTAACAAACTAATTTTGCTTAACAAGTTTAAGCGTATATACGAGTACTGTGCTAGTGCACTGGCCGCAAAATCAAATCATGCACCAGGTATGAAGTTTGTGTTCTCTTATTTCACGTGACAAGAATGCAACTGAACACTTTGCGGATGCAAATTTCAAAATTATTTCGCATATGTTATTCAGCTTTCGATACGAGTAAATCGAGCTGTAAGCTAGGATGTGTTTTTATTTTATTGGCTCTATAGAAACTTCTCAAGTGAGCACATTTTGTTACGCTCCTTACTTAAATTAGTGCTCCATGTTAGCAGTTTCAGAACATTGAACATACGTAGGATTGACCTCTCTCCTTGAATGTCATGACAGGTTTAGTGACACATATGCGAGTTCTATCACAGAGACAAGGTTAAATAAACATATTTTCGGCTAAAGTTTATGTACAAATCTATACATCTTATTAGGCAGAAAAAATTAAAGTCAGCTGATGATTATGAGCATCTACTATCACATCTGGTTCATTTTAAAAGAAACTAGATGTGCTCAAGGGTACAACTAAGAGTACAAAATTTAGAAAACTAAGCAGTAATTAATATCGGAAATAGAATTTTTCACGCTCTAAAGGCATTAGGAAAAAATACGTTGTAAATTATAGGCAAAGTTTTTAAATTCATGTTCTAGGATGTAAGAACTTATTTTCAAAACTAAAAATCTGAAATTAAATAGCGGCAACAGTGAATGTTAATAGTTGAACATTGTTAGAAAAAGATATCTCTCCCCATCCTAGACAGGGAAACTTGTATTTGAGCATTATATAATTCTATACACTCAAATTTTATAGAAGTGAATTTATTGTTTGCACCACATTAAAACATTTAATAAAGACTGTACACAGAGGGGACGTACTGTTCAGTGCACCATGACTTCTTTCACCCTGACACTAAAGATATTCAAAATTTCGAGTTAATCCTGTTTTGAGTTACGTATTTGCATCTCAGTTTTACTACTCATAATTTAGTTATGTATATGTGTTAGTTTTTCCATTCATGTTTCGAGTTAGGCTCACAATTTTAAGATTCATTCTACGACGAGATTCATTCATGACACTGCTCTGATTATTTCTTAACTCAAAAGCTTTGCCCTGAACATTCAATAGTTTGTTTCGATTGAGTAATTCCATTCTAAATGAGCAGTCCAAATTATATTTTAAGGAAAAATGAATCATCACATTGAATAATTACTGTGCAGGAAAACCTAGTTAAACTAATACATAAATTTTCATTATCACCTTAATTAATTGACATCATATATGTGGAATTTTAAAGTTAAAGGAATTTATTTTAAATGTGAGAAATATTTCCCATTCGCTGGGTCTCTAAGAAATACTTGCACTCTCACCGACTATGTAGACGCAATGTATTAAAGAAACAAATAAAAAATGATACATTATGGATGACATATTTGTATGCACTTGCTTTAAAATATACACGTTAGCTTTGTACCAAGCAAGAGTTCGTTTGCAATCAACCGAATTCTCTTATTACTGTGTTTTCAAAAGAGTATTGTCAAAGAGATATGTTCACTATGGATACAAAATTTTACAACATGCTATTTTCCCTCTTTTTGCACGTATATTAAAAATATTAATTCAAAGCCACGCAGATTCTTCATACTGTTTAATAAACGATAACCTTTATAATGTCAATTATTGTTATTATTCAGTGAAAACTCAATTGAAATTCTATTCGTTAATTAATTGGATCGTTTTGTTAAAATTGCCACTCTCAATATAAAAGATTGATAATGTCATAATATTGAAGTTGCAATATCAAAGTGCAATACTGTCACATTATTTCACCATAACAAAATCCATTAATTTATATAAAACGAAATTACTTCATTGTCACACCATTACGTTCGTTCTTTAGTTATTGTACTGTTATTCGAAGGCAAATTTTCCTTCCTATTGGTTGGCAAGTCTTGATGTGAACTCGACTGAATCAAAATGTTCGAAGAGCTCATAATATTAGTTACTTGAACATTGGCATATGTGTGAACTGGATGAACATTCACTATAGCCAGCCCTCTTTCTGTTTGCAAAAACTGATACTCTTCTGGTAACCTTTGGCCTAAGATTGAGAGATATTGTTCCGTGTTATTCGTACCGACCTTTGCTGCTTGCGACTTGGTTTTCGCATGAATCTGGAACAATCCTGGATCAGAAGTCAGCTCATGGATTTGGCGAACCTCTTCCTCTTTCTGCTGCTGGTGCTGCAAGTGTAAATTTTGCTGATTTTCGTGGACGTGTTTTCTCTGGATCATCTGTTGTTTGTGCTGCGCTATTTTGGATTTCGGTTGAAGTTTAGGAACCGCAGTCTTGCTGCTTTTATTCTCTTCTAAATCAGAAACTTTTGGGAAGTTGTACACTTGTGGCTCAACTTTTTGGCTCTCAGTGTCGCTGATTTCTAGAGGAAGAATATCATGCCCAGCCGATCCATTAACTTCACTGACACTGAGGTCAGGCACGCTCTTGTTCAGAGCAGAATCCAAATTACCGCCGGACTCGAGGGAAATGTTAACACAACTGCCATTTAGCTTAGAGCGGCTCAATGATACATTGGCATTAGGCTGCTTGCTGCAGTGGGACATCCGAGTGAGACTACTCGTGTGTACATCAAAAGGAAAGTTCTTGGTGGAGAATGTTGATATTACTGATGACCCACCTAAATTAATAACAGAAGGTGTGGCGCAACAATTAAAAAGTTGATTCTGAACAATGCGATTGGAGGGCAATGGAGTAGTGAATAAATCGTTAGAAGGTACGTTCGCAGAAATATTTGAAATTCCTGTTGCTGTTGCTGCTGAATTCATCCCATATACTGGATTAATATACCGAACTGTCGGTTGCAGATTTTGATTCTTCGCAACAAGTGTACTGCCTAGATTTAGTTGTGCGTTGCTTACGACCACACTAGCTGGCAAACCAGTGACAGACACAGAAGGCTGTTGTAGTTTAGTGTTTGAGCTGTTAATTACATTGTTCAAACCTGTGTAGCCAAGCGGAACCGCAGGTACTTGATGAGGCAATGAAATTCCTTGAGGAATCATCGCTTGTCTGTTTTCTTGGGCAAAAACAGAGCGCGCACGAATTGGAGCAGATCCCTGAATAAACTCATTAGAAATACTAGGCAAAGTCATTGACGAATTTAACGTAGATTGCACTTGGAATATGGAAGAGCTACTTGCCCTTGGCTCACTCTGAGGTATAGAGTTTACAACTATCTGCCTAGGTTGTTGATTTTGTAAGTCATATACTTTCGGAAACTGCCCCACGCTATTAATATTAGTAGGTTGATTATGTAAGTTCATTAGTAAATTCGTTTGATGGTTATGAATCCCACCTCCTGGTAAAGCATTTGGAATTAGAAAGTTTTGCCCAGCCATGTTTGGTAAGACAGCTTTAGATTGATCCAAACTTGCATGATCTTGAACCAAATTTCCCGACATTTGCTTCTGCATGAAAGACTGTTGCTGCATCAACCCAGCGTGGATAGGAATTTGTATCGGATATTGATACGAGTTCGGATTAGGTAGAGCCTGAAGAAGCGACCCCGCATCAGAATTGGTACTTTGTTTCACTGACCCACTGTTTACACCACCAAACTCAGTTTTGGGGACCACATCAACCATGCCATCACTGGTATTACCTGTAACAGTTTTGGCAGCACCCTCGTTCACCATGTTGCTACTTATTACCTCCTCAATGTTCTCGGGTGGCCTTTCATTAGGAGCACTCATAGTTTCACCAGGCTGTCTATAACACCATATTGATTGAGGTGCAAAGATATGTGTTTGGATTGGCAGGGGTAGTGGCGCTCGAGGTGGAAGCGGTGGAGGGGGCGGAGACCTTTCCCCGTACATATCCTGGAGAATGGAGAAGTTGTGTTATTTGCTGTACTTCAAATTCTAATACAGTGGTACCTCGACATACGAATGTCCTAAATTACGAATTATTTAACATACGATTGGTCATTTGGTTTAGATTTCCACCCAACATACGAATGTTTTTTTGGTTCAGATTGTCATGGTTGGAAATCTAAATCAAATGACCATTCGTATGTTAAATAATGCATAAGGAGGACATTCGTATGCCGAGGTACCACTGTACATGAATTCTGTTAGCTGTGAGCCACAATACCAATAAAATACCAATGAAATAATTATTAGTGTTTTAACAAACGAAGTTTTTGGCAGATCGCCCGAATCAATACTCTGGCTTCAAATGCACAGTTCATTTCATATTCCATAACAATAATAAATTCTAAAAAAACTATGTTCATGCGCATAAAAAGTGAAAATTGAATAAAATTGTATGCAGGTTTTAAGAATCTTATACGGAGACAAATATGATGCTAAAGAAATATTTCCTTGAAAGCATTCATGATGGATATTACTGTAAATAAGTTACATTTGCACAAAACTGATACCCATTACAATGAAGATTAATAAATTAATTAAAACATCTGGACACAAGGAGATTTTATAAACTGAATGATATTTGAACGAGGCAACTATAAGAATTTCGATTTTCCAACTATCGGTAATTCAGTTGCTTGGAAAATTTGTCCGATCTTCGAGTATTATTTTTCGGGACACAGAAAAATATGTAACCTCATCTGGCACGTTGCGTGCCACAAGGTCAAGCAATCCCAAAAACACACTTTTTGTAATCGCCCTACAGAGTTTCAAAAGTGGAAATTCCCATTACATGATTATCCTGTACACGTCGATCGTTCTTGACCTCATTTTGTGGGTTGACTACTGAAATCAAACTCAACTAAAACTTTTCCCTCTGTTGCTTGATAACTTGAAAAATTACCACCATTCATCTAATTAAATTGAGATTTCGACAGCTACCCAAGTATGGATCACTCGGCTTGTTCCTTTTGCCACATTTTAATTTATCCTCATAAACCTTTACCTCGTATCTATGCATAGTAGACTTTAAATAAAATTTAACCCTCAGCTTAGATCACAAGGCATATTTATTTCAAGATGGTTTACTCACTCGCTTTCTTGAGCTTAATGGAGAACTATTTTTTACGTGTTCAAAGATGCGTGGAAAAATATCTTTTCATTTTCGATTAAATTCTTGCCTCCAGAGTAAATTTCAAATGTTGGCCCTAATGCCTGTTACAATATGATCTACAAATAGCAATATTAAAGCAATGTTTAAGAAAAATGTTACATCGCTCTATTTTAAACAAACAACGGTATCTTTGCCACCACGGAGGCTGGACATCTAAATAAAGGGTTTGAATTTTTACACATCATATCATTTCATTTCGAAGGTGGCATCCTAAAAGAACAGTTATGTCCTAGATTGGGATGGTGGATGTTAGAATCCTTTCTGTAGTTTGGTTTAAAGGATCCGTCAACTCTGATGTCCACCAGGAGATGATCTTAAAATATACAGTCTGTCATGCAGTTGAGGCTGTGGCCACTAGATGTCAGTACTGTTTTCAGCAGTACGGAGTCAGCTGCCATGTGACAGCCCCGTGTCTTCGGTTCATGGAATCCAAGTTTGGTGACACTGAGTGTACGTCGGTCGGATCACCAGTGGACTCCATACTCTCCAGACTTGTCTACAATTGATATCCTTTTCCTGGGACCAGGCTATGGCACGCATCGTCAGGTGTCAACCAAGCAATCGCGTAAAATTGATACGCATTAACTTCACAGCCAACATGAGTGAAGAGGATGTCAGAAAAATGGCAAACCACACCAAGAGAGAAGCAGAATTGTGCAAAGGTCAGCTTAAAGAGCCTTTTGAACATTTGAAGCAATAAATGAAATGATCCAAGTATCATCGTCATCCTTGCCTTATTAACATAAGCGATTAAATAGTTTTTAATAATAATTGCTTTAATATCGCAATCCGTAGATCATGTTGTAGCAAGAGATCCAGCCTGTGAATACAAAAAAGTTTTATGCAGCGAACTGACTGTCTGAGTTTCGAAAAAGTAATAAAACTACAAAAAATTGAAACAGCTTGCTTACTTGGTTATAAAAAGAGGCAAATAATTCTAAATAGACTTATCTGGTTAGGACATTAATTTTAAAACAACTTACTTATTGGACAAGGAAATTTTTCTGAAAAAGCCTTCCTTACTTGGTCTGGCAAGTCTGTAGCAGATCCTTCCTTCCTGTTCTGTCCTTTCCCTCCATCAGACGTCGCAACCTGGGCAGCGGTGCACTTTTGTGGTGGATGAAGTGGTGATTCTCCCCAGGTTTGGAGATTGGCCGACGTGATGTGGGTTGGAGTGAACACCGTTACTGTCTCAGCTGCTGTCGCAGCGACACAAAATGAGTTAACTCAATTCCAAACATCGAAATTCAACCATAAATTGGAAGCGATTGTTTTGGATTATGCAACAACACTAGTAAAGATTGTATTCGATACGAGTTGAAAATCTTTGATGGAGTTGTTATACTGAGTATACGTGACCTTTATTAAATTATGTTCGTTCTGAATCAAGAGTTTAAACCAGGATATTTTGGGCATAAAATAGGGTACCCTAGAAACGTTTTGTATCTACAAACGTAACATGAACTGTAAATAAATAAAACCAGACTTAATTCTTCTTTTTATCTACCAGGTGAAAGTCCAACCAAAAGTTTTCCAAACACGAAACGATAGAGAGTACAGTCTATATTTTTTGGATGCATTTCAAACAAAAGTAAATGAGAAATAAAATCAAAAAAAGAAAGAAGTAATTCAATAGGTTTTTATTTTAGTCTGATAGTATAGAAACTGCTTATTCCTCACAATGGAAATATTTTAAAACATTTACGAAAAGAACAGAATTGAACGCTGTTATCACCTTATTAAATATCAGAAATAGGTATTTTTTAAGTTACGAAACAATGATAGGCTATTCGTTCGTATCGTACATACGATCCATAAACTATGTTACAAATTACAAGAGTTAAATATAATGATAAAGTTTAGCCAATATATTTATAAAAGACCCACAGTATAGATGTTAGGAGGCTCTTTATGTTATGGACTCAATCAGCACAGAAATATTAATCAAATCCTACAAAGCAACGGGAATATTCCTGTGAAGATTCCTACTCAAAAAGACTTGAAAAATTTCAATTTACTCGCACAAATCATACGTACTAAGGGCTAACTGTAATACTGTAATCTTCTTGCGGTCGAGAGCCAATTATCAAATAGATATTTCATTAGTTTAAGTTTATATTTACACATGAAAGATGTTGAGAATAAACTACAAGATGTATAACCTTAGTAATAACAACCAATAGAAGCTTGCTAATTAACGTACTTGTCAGTGGTATACTCAGAAAAAACGTCGATTGAACACTTACAAAAATCTCATAAGGTTTGCGATAAAAATAAATAGTGCATTTTCTTGCACTGTTTTACAGGCACGTAAACAACTTAATAGAGTTCACAACAATTAATATTTGAAACTATGTAGTCCTTGAACGAAACATTTAACTTGTTTCAGTTCAATTCGAATTGTTGACTTCCTTTTGAAACTGCGTTGCGATTTACAGTAAAAAGCACAAATCATGTGAGCGATATTCACATTTTTCATAATTAATTACTTGTATTCTTATATTCGGCCTTTATTTTTTTGAAGCTTGAAAACGTCCTCAAGGAAGTGAAATTCTGCGAGAGAAATAGAATACAGACAAAAGTATCAAAAATTAGAGTTGTACCATGAATATCAAAACAGCCGGTATTTACCAGTAAAATAGCAAGTGGTAAACTGGGATGATTATATGAAAGTATAATGAGTGCTGAACAAAGAAAATTAAATGAAGATAATCAAATATTGTTGAGTTGCTGGGAGACCTTGCTTTACGCTTATTGAATTTCTGCATTAATTTCCCCTGTGGTTTATCATCGAAATCGCACACCTAATTTTTTGACAGAACGAGTCTGTGTAAGAAAAAACTAAACCAAGATTCTTTCCAAATCAATACTCCATTATGACTTGTTATTGTCATATTGAAACAAAGATACTAGTAGGGAATATTTAAACGGGTTAAATGAATTGAAACATATTTTGTGGGATAAATCTAAACCTAACATTAGAGGCTAACGAACAACGAAGGAAGCAGTTGGAGAAGCTCGTTGCACCTGGAAACGTCGCCTAGGAAGAGGACATAAAGCTGGTACTAATGTTTTTACTACGTGCGAGCTGGCATACGTTGAGCCTCTTGTGAAGGATCTTGTGCTTCGTTCTCATGAAAAAATATCTAACTACCTCACAGGAAGTAAAAGGAACGTAAGAGCACGGTCGTAAGTCAAATAATTCTCTATAAATAAAGTCAACCGAAAAATAGAATATCATCAGTGTGAAGTGAATTTTGCTTCTTCAAAATTTATGTTGACCGAAAAAATAACCTAATTAGTAGGTGTTAAGGAAGTTTTACTTCTCCAGAACAAATGTTGACCGAAATAAAACATCGTAGTTAGTACGCGTTCAGTAAATTTACTCAGATTTATGTGTAACCAAAAAAATAGAATAATATTGACTACCAGGGACTAAGCGAAGCGAAACAAAACAACATTAATATTTGCTGGGGTAGAAATAAATTTACTTTTCGAGAAATATAACCTGGTTTGAGGAGTATAATTTTCCCCTCACACATTATTAGTCAGTGCTATGATAAATTTTATGGGAAAATGATTGCAAAATTTGTTAAAACCTGAAAGCAGAATTCCAAGCGAGGCCATTCCATGCGTGTTTGCATAATAGCAACGTGTGAAGTGGAACCTTCTCGTGTAGACGAAAAATTCAACATAAAATATGGAGAATAAATTACAATATTTTTCGTATTCTTGGTATAAATATCATAAGTGAGAGAAAATAGTAATTTAGCTGCAAAGTTACAAGTACAAGTCAGTGGGGAAAGCACAGAATTAATTTAGGCAGAATACGCGCAGTGGCTGAAATATAGAAACCAGCAACATGCAAGGGAGGAATGTTTGTTTTGTACGCTGTGTATTGCTCAACGCACACATGTTATCGTCCCGTACGTGCTTGAAGACATAACAAGAATTTTTAATTGCTGGTTAAACTCGACAACAAACGGTGTCGGCACACCAAGAACTGCAGTTTCTGACTCGTGATGCTTGCTCTGAAAACGACGCTAATTGTTGTGGGGAAGTTGCGGGGATTAATCAGTCTACAAAAGCATGACAACATCGTGACCAGGAGTATTGGTGCAGAATGAAAAGGAGAGACTAGGAAACTTGAATTAAGGCTTCATTAGAAAGCAATATATCTATTTTCTAATCTCAGAACAGTCTGTGCTACAACGATGTAGTAAGACACTTTGAATTTGAATTATTAAAAAACTTTGGCAGTAAAACTAACTATGGACGTAAACTTGGATAAAATCATACACAAAAAATTCCACAGCCCTGTGTGCAAAATTAGGGCAAGAAAGCAATGATCAAAAATCGGTATAAAAAATCGTAAACATTTCATTCCTTGTTATTCAATTAGACACCGACGACGACATTTCAAAGTTTACCCTCAATGCTCTAACTCTGTGTGACGTCCTGGAATGAGTACGGGTCATTTTTGACAGTGGTTACGACCTGTTTGCTTTATACTGACGACCTTACACCCACAGAGACAATCAAAATGCGCATACTTCCACGTAGAGCAACATAGTGCACGCAACAACAATCGTAACTTGCCACAAGAGTTCACTAATTGGAGCGTCTGCAGAAGTACACGGCGGTGTCGAGACAAGTTGTGTTGTGCAAAGAGTGCAGAGAAAATTCCAGGTCGTCAAACAGAGCGCGCAAGTTTCTCCTCTTTTAATGACACAAGTTGTGAGACGTGAAATAAAGTCGAGCTTGCTGCTCAAGTCACCTCGAGTTTCTTAAGCAGAGCATAGTTTTGGTCGCCTGTGACATTAAACTTTGAAGCTTTTTGTGTCATTATTATTTTAATTTTCAGGCGGTCGATGACCCATCATAACAAAAAGTGGAGATAAAATTCATCATTTCATTATTGGTCATTGGTGGAGGTTAGACGCTATTGGATCGGCTATCATTTTGCAGAACAGATACCTTGTAAGACTACAAATACTTGTATCCCTGGGAGAATATTGGAATAAAATTTTTTATTTTCTAATTAAAGTTATCCTTGAAGATGAGCTGGAATATGCACTTAGCTACAAAATAACTTTAAAAAAAATATTAATCATGCTTTCAAAAATATCCTTTTCTTTTTGAAATGACTCACAGTGACGAAGTTGTTCTGCTTAACTCATGTAATTTCCCATTGGAGCTGGAAGTATTTTCTTTGAATATTATTACTATTTTTATCATCCTTACGGTCCCGGTTTAACCACAGCAGCCACAATCTATTTACATGTGTTAAGTAACAGGTATTATCTATAAGCATGAGACTTTCCCCCATTGAACTATGATTAACATTGCGTGCAAGAATCTTGAATAATTTTGACCATTGAAAAACGAAAAAACTAGGAATCAAATCAGTGAACTATGAACAAGATGTTCAGCCAGTAGTTGAAGATGCTTATGATAGTAACGTTATTACTTACGTTGACACGTTGTACATGGATCATTAATTCATTGTTATTGGAAGAGATTTTTGAGTCTGACAAAAACGGGAAACTCTGGGAAAAACAAGCATCAAGTTACAAATTTTCAAAATAAGTGAGTTGAAGATCACCGCTGTTAGATAATCATTCCGTGCACATTAGTTCAACAGAATGTCATAGATATATGAACGCTTACACATGACATGTATAAACACGTGTGCGCACATATACACATGTGTGTACCAACAAGCACACAATCATATACAGATCTGTATGTGCACAAATGAGTACAAAATTATATCGCAGGTTTATAAGTGAAATGTCTGAAAGACTTCTTAATTAAACAGAAAATTCACCATCCATTTGCGTTTCAAAAGTTTTTATCTATGTTGCGACTACGAAGTTTTCAAGTGCAGATGCTGAGCAGAAAGCATGCTCTCCCCTGCATTACTAGAGGCTGCATGTGACTATTTGCCTCTACTTCCAACACTCGAGCAGTAGCAGTAGACTGAATTATGTCCAGTTGGAGCTCAAGAGATAAAATGCAAGCTTTCGCGAGTCAGAAACTTTAGAGATCTTGAGTTAGCTTGGAATTTTCAAGAGGACGCAGGGAGAGAAGGATTTTGTTTGCTTCGCTCAGTACAGGAAGTGAAAGCGTTTTTAGTTACATGGAATAAAGGGGACCTTGATTACGTAATGTGTTCAGTATGATCACAGAAAACAAACTTAAAAATGTAGTAGGAAGTAACTAAAAGCAATAAAATTAATAAAAATACTAAACTTATGAAGTTGTCTAGCTATTTTTCCAATTTTAATTTAATTATTTTCTACGACGATGAAAAGATATTGCAATGTGAGGAAGAATTTTTAAATAATTAATGTAACACTAACTCTTACGAGAAATAATTAGCTCTTTCTGCTGATGGTGCAGTGCTTGCTTTCATCCACTGGTTCTTGCTTTTGGTGGGAGGTGAAAACACACGAAACTTGCAGGTATCTCAAAATATTAATTATGCCTCTCAGCCTGAAGTTTGGATGGGTGAAATATACTTTTATGATACCTCTAACACCCATCCAACGCCCTTCCAACACCCTTCCTCCAACACCCTTCCTCCAACACCCTTCCTCCAACACCCTTCCTCCAACACCCTTCCTCCAACACCCCTCGTCCAACACCCCTCGTCCAACACCCCTCCAACACCCTTCCTCTAACACCCTTCCTCCAACACCCCTCGTCCAACACCCCTCCAACATCCCTCCCCTTCACAATTTCCCTCCACTTTCCTCCAATAGAAAGAGGACAAAATCTCCCCGTTGGGGTAGATGGGAGACATCTGTTCAAAAATACACTTTGAGCGATGGTATTGGAGGGGAATAGTCGTCTAAAAACAAATCTTCTTCGTGGTTGTTGGAGGAGAATGTCAGCCAGTTAGCGTTGCAAAGGAAACACCTGTCACAAAACACATCCTTGATATTGGAGTTGCAAGGAGAACATTTCACTAAACTAGTTTTCCAAAACAAAACTGTTCCTCACCCTTGAAATTGCAAGAACCTCTGTTTAAACGTAACTCTAGCGCTGGAATACAAAGGAAACAACTCATAAAACCAATCTTCAAAAAACAAAGAAAATATTTTTCAAAACCAACCCTCACCGTTGGAGTTGCAATGAAAAAAACATAAAACAAACCCTCACCGTTGGAGTTGCAATGAAAAAAACATAAAACCAACCCTCCCCCCGTTGGAGTTGCAATGAAAAAATTTCATGAAACCAACCCTGACCGTTTGAGTTGGATGGACAAGCGTCGCTGTTGTTGCGTAGGTCAACCAAACTCTCGCTGGATCCTCCAGTCTCTGGAGCGTCTCTCTGAGGGCCGTCGCTGGATCTTCTGCTCCTGTCACTTTTCCGTCGAGATTTTTGCCTCCAGCGACATGCAAGAAGGCTCATGGCTGTTATCAGAAGTACGGCGAGAGCTGTTGCTCCAGCCAAGCCAACAATGATAACAATAAAATTGCTAGCAATCCTCGGGGTCTGATCCGCCAGGGAAAAGCTGCTGTCCTTGTCAACTGCAATGGAGAAATTCAAACATTCTCGAGCGCTTAGAATAATAAATGCTTTTATAACACAGTTAGTCTGAAAAGTACAAATCCAAGAGCTCTTAGTAAGGATGGATAATGCATCTCTGACGTAATTTAAACTCAGTGTCTGTAGCTTTTAGCCAGAATAATGAAATACAGTGATGCTGTTGAGTGGCCAAAACACTGA
>VCRD01000845.1:85066-98915 GCA_006783055.1 Trinorchestia longiramus
TTGGAACGCTAAAGAAAACAAGTTAGGCCTGCTTCGACTATAATGGTAATTTAAAGATCAGCTCATTTATTCTGTAAGTCATTGAGACAATAACGACCAGCGTTAGATTGACAGTCACTGCAGTCGATGTATGATTTAGTTCTTGTATTAGTCGAAATTAGAATAAAGAAGGTTTGCTCATTTTTACTGACAATCATGAGAGAAAACCAATAAATTTCTAAGCAGAAAATGAATCGTAGATTCAAAATTATAGACAGAGACAAGTTGAATACAATTAATGGAAAACTGTACCTAAAGAACTTTCTTGAGTTTTTACCCAAGGGTTGCAGTTATACAACTATATACAAATATCTTTAGATTAAACTTGATGAAACTTATGCTGAAAAGTTTTGCTTTGAGTTGCTGAAATTTTCAAATTGAGGGAAGAACGTTTTCATCATTTTTACGACTTCTGCGTCACAAGTATGGGGAATATATCAAACGTTAGCATCAGGCGTCAGTCGTAGTCATAACGGGAAGAACATCACGTCAAACGTTTGCCTAAATTACTTGATAAACTTTTTGACTTCAAAACAATAACGGACTCCGAATAGTTAAAGTTACTAGATTAGATGTGAACTTATATGTAAACACTGATTAGTCTCAATTCTCACGTCATCCTGGTATTTGAGTGTGTTAAGAAACAGTTCTGAAACTTTCCCCTGTCGCTACATCTGCTGACAACACAAACACGGCACATCTACCTGCAACACAAACACGGCACATCTACCTGCAACACAAACACGGCACATCTACCTGCAACACAAACATGGTATATCTGCTGAAAGCACAAAAATGACATCTGTTGACAGTACAAACACAGAACATCTGCTAACGAAACAGAATGCAATAATAGCACAAATATAATACCATACGAAGAAAATGCTTCTATTTACAGTATCATTTACCTCTTCAATATTGATGCATATAAATATAAATAACTCATACCTCTGTTTCACTGCTATTCTAACATCTTGACTTTTCATTACATGACTGCGAAACAGTCGAGTAAACCGGCCTGTGAAATTCATTTTCTGAGCTTCTGGTGTTCTTTTTACGATCAAATATTCACTAGAAGTGATATAACATTTCCTTTATTTATATTCTCACCGGTATTTCATTTATTTATTTGCACAATTCAATTGACTGTTGACGTCCTCTAGATCCACTGAAGCTCGTCTATCTAGGGTCTGGAGTAGCTAGATCTAAGACCTAACTAGTTCCCCCTGCAAGCAATTGCTAGTTCCCCTTCAACTAAATGCCAGTTCCTCTCCAACTCAATGATAGTCCCTCCCCAACTAAATTGTCATGAGATTTATGATATATTCATAGGTTCCATATATCGGGGCGATGTGTAAAATGTATGTATCGACAGCTACGTTAGAATTGTGGGACTACAGGACGCAGTCGGTACAGCTGCGAAAGCAAACACTTAACACAAACACTTAACGGTCGGTCAGCAAAGCTCAAGAAATATGCTGAGCTCCACAAGACTTTGACTCATAGGCACAACAGAACGGTTGAGGTATGGAGATTGAGACGCTGCGACAGAAAGTAGAAATGAATAACAAAAAAAAGGTAAGCTTGTATAAGAAGGCCATGAAGCGAGAGAAGGGGAGACTTGGGAACTAGATCTCGTCGACGATGTAGACTGTTGGGACGGAGAGCAACATTTAAGTCTAGGGCAGAGGGGAAATAAGGGGGGCACCGCGATAAGAAGGAAAATTAGCGGCTTCTTTAAGGTGTTATATCGCGAGTGTCAACGTTGTAACCCATTATCAACAGCGAATCTCCAGCATAAGGGCAAGTTTAATATTATTATTGTCTATGTGATCGAGAGTAGCGGCAGGGTAAATTTTGTAATTTGATTTGAACGCCATTAATTTAACTAAATTGTTCCGTGTGCTCATTTAATTACTCAGCCATCAGGTATGTGATTGATCTGTAATGGTGCACTATTCAAATAGGATATCATGTGCGGTTCATATGCCAAAATGTGGTTGATGACTCACATTTCCCATCTCGTGAATTTTAGAATACCATGTATTGAATCTTTTGTGTGTATCATTACCCTCATCTTGCCATTGAAAATAAGTACTGAGAATTAGAGGATTAGAGTCCTTCTAGTGCGATTACGTGTGTATGTTGTTGCATTTAATTAATTGTGTAAAAAACACGCATCGCCACAAAATGCCAGTCGCTCTCCAACTAAATGCCAGTCCCTCTCCAACTAAATGCCAGTCCCTCTCCAACTAAACGCTAGTCCCTCCCCAACTAAATGCTAGTTCCTCCCCAACTAAATGCTAGTCCCTCTCCAACTAAATGTTAGTTCCCTCTCCAACTAAATGCTAGTTCCCTCTCCAACTAAATGCTAGTCCCTCTCCAACTAAAGGCTAGTCCCTCTTCAACTGAACGCTAGCCTCTTTAACGAAAAACTTGTCTCAGCGTATCTAATTTTTGAGACAGAATTGAACTTTTCGTTTGCCCCGACAATCTCTATATCTGCCGAAAGCCTTCGGCTTGAGAGACTTTGTAGGGACACACGGAAGATGTTAATGGATCAAATGGCAAAGAACTATTCAGCACCAAATTTCAACAAGTGATTTATTTTTTTGACTTGTGTATTCCTCTTCCTTCATACCAGACTTTTGAAAGCATTCTCAGCGAATGAAGGACCTCATGGTAATTCCTTGCAAATTACTGGTTTTTGTGTGTCTACTTCCCAAGCATTGGCTAGTATATTCCAGGCTTACGTTCTGCTCGTTTCCGAAGTACTAACAAAATACTAACAAAATCCAAACGTCAACAAGATACTGACAAATTACTTACAAAATACTGGCCCAAATGTAAAACTTATGTTTCAGTATTCAAAAAACTATTGGTGCCAGAATTATTAACTACGCGTTCCTTGAAGTATTTGAATACACACGACACAACAGCTAATTCTTCCTCCGGTCCAAAATTGTTGGTGCATATCAATTTTCATGTTGGTCTGAAAATAGCAGTATATACCAATACGAAAGGTTTGATTTAAATAAAATACATGTTAACTTGATAATATACTTCACATATTACTGGAATACATTGAGTTAACAATGTACAAACCAAAAAATTGCAAAGATGAAACACCAAAACTTAGGACTATCTTCAGCTTGTGCACCAACAATTTTGGACCGGAGGGAGTAACATGTTTTTTAAAATGTCCAGTATACAGAAATTTCACACTCTTTTGTTGCCTTCAACCTGAAAATTTTTCCATCGCGTGTCAAAGTGTGCATAAGATCCCGTACAAATGAAATCGGAGTTACAACTGCCGGAGACTGCTTTCATCAACGAATTTTCCATTCAAACTGGTGTTCGTCGACAATTTTATTATAGAACTAGTGTTATTCAACGGCTGACTTATTAAACCAAAATTTCAGTTTACCAGAGTTTCAACACACCTTCATTTGCTTTGAACTCTCACGGATGCGAACCAACAAACAATGGCATACCTCCTAAAGGTATCTACTTTTTTTCATTCTTGTCCCACAACCATAGCATTCTAACCACATCACTAACACCAGACATACTCTACATCCCTACATCAATATATTATATCTTACATCACTATACTGCATCCCTACATCACTAAACTGCATCATCATAGAATAGAATATAGAATATTCAGACTAGAATAAGGTAATAGGAACGAGCCGTTTAGCCCATTCCTGGATTGATACCCAAATCCACTATACTGCATCATTACATCACAATACTGCATCCTTACATCACTATACTGCATCCGCAAATCACTGTACTGCATCCCTACATCATTATACTGCATCATTATATCACTGTACTATGTACATTCGCATATCAACACATCACGTACTTGGTATCTCATTCCTACCACATCCTCGACACAGTTCACTCGTGGTACATCATACTTGCCACGTCACAAAACACCCACCATGTCACCACATACCTACTCTCACCACATCACCACATACCTACCATATCACCACATCACATACCCACCCTGTCACCACATGAGCACATCACCATCATCGTTTTCGCAAGACCCCACTCACCACTAGCTCGGACAGTCTCTATTTCGCTGCTGATCCTTTGCTCGAGAAGGCTTCTCGTGGACACCAGGAAGGCGCTAATGGGTCCCACACCGAAAGAATGGCGGGCGTGAACTTCAAACAAGTAACTCACTCCGGGCTCAAGGTTGGTCACAGAAAACTCAGGCTCTGGACTGGAAGCGTCGAACACAATTTCACGCGACGAAGATTTTTTCACCTGAGCCCGGAAAGAAGTACAATTAGAAGGTAGTACAATTGTAAGTTTGTAAAGTGGTGAAATTGTGTTTTTGGAAGGTAATGAAATAGTGTGTTTGGAAGGTGGGGCAATTGTGTGTTTGTAAGAGGGTGCAATTGTGTGTTTGTAAAGTGGTGCAATTGTGTGTTTGGAAGGTGGTGCAATAGTGTGTTTGGAAGGTGGCGTTTTTGTGTGTTTGCACGATGGTACATATGTGTGTTTGCAGGGTGGTGCAATTGTGTTTTAAGAAGGCATTCCAAGTGTGTGTTCGTAAGGTGGTACAATTGTGTACTTAAAAAGGGTTCAATCAAGAAGTAGAAAATTAACTAAAGCTACATAAACGGCATAGTTATTTTAAAGAAATTCAAGATGTTCTTAAAAATGTATCGGTTATCCAGAATTTTTTCAAGTGTTTTAGAATGTGTGGGAAAAAGATTGACTTTGTAACTGATTCAAAACTTATTTAAGTAAAAAAATATATTAGAAATTTACATTCAATATTGCATAAATTAAAATATTTATTCCAGGTTAGGGCTAGAGAACAAGAACACAATTCATAAATTTAGTAAAAAATAAATTCATAATTAAATCCAAATAATTTTCCACCGCAAATGTTGAAAAACTTCATCAACATTCTATGTTTGCATTCAGATCACAAACTCTAAGGAAGGAATATTAAAAGACAGAGGATGCTATTTAGGTGATATTTATATTGTTATTTAATGTTGACATCGGGAAATGTATTATGATCAGTACAATTTGAAACAAATTAAATCATTAACATATTCCACACTTTATTACTACTATTCGTAACCTTCATGCGAATATTTGTTAATTTACAATTGGTGTACTTACAATTCTGAAGGTAAAATGTTTAACTCTTTCATGCCTAATTTATCACGTGCTAGAATTAGTCAGAATGTGAATGTTGGAATGAGTATTAAGCGGTTAAGAGACACAGAGTGTCAAACTGTAGCTAACAACTACTTCTACGCAAATAATCAAGCCGTATTATGATAATACAATTATTAATTCCCTAGTACCTTATAAATAGCACTGAAGTTCTTGTACACTATAGTTTACATCCATCCTGGAACAGTTAAGAGCTCTGAACATAGACAATGTAGCAAGAAAGTTGCTACATCCCTACAGAAGGGCTTCCAAGATCTTTGCAACTCTTCTGCAGGTTTTCAGCACAATTTCCTGTCAAGAAACACATCACAGAAGCCCGCAGTGTCACAGCTGTTTCGGACAGGCAACATATGTCTAATTTAGGCAAAAATATGACAGAAACAAGCTATTTTCCAACACGCACGGGTAGGCAAAAGACATTTTGACCATATTATAGATCCTCACACTTGCTGGTACCTTGATGACGTAGGTGACATTGAGACCGTTGTCGTCCTCTATGTGTTTGCAGGAGATGTCAGCTGACGTGGTCCTGACGTTGCTACTGGTGCAGCCAGTCAGAGCACCTGGTAGCTCTGGATGAGTGCAGTAAGAAACAGTGTCAGTTATGACTTGAAATTGAATTGAAATCTACGATAAATGAGGAATATGAATAGAATAGGAATTTAAGTAATGTCTATGCATGATAAAAGCTGTCATCAATTTCAAAGATATTTCAGAATTGTTTATCGAGTTTATACATATGCCTTATACGTTACTTTTTGAATGCAACCACAAATGATATACATTAAAATTGTAAATGAACCTTAACCATAAATTTGACTCAGCGCTTTTTCATAACAAGAATGTCGACAAAAAGAATTTTTCGAATACAGGCAAGTAAATGTGATTGCAAATCTATACCTGACATGAATATCATATATTATAGGTCATATTATGTATCTTATATATAAAACATATAAATTAATATATGTCATTATATGACCTCTAATATGTTGACGTCTAAATGGATTAACTGTACTAATAAACTAGAAGGGACAAGAAATTCTTCAACAATCGTGTAATTTTGTGATTATTTTTATACTTCGCACGTTCATTTATTCATTTAATTTTCAGAATTTTCCGAGCGCCAATCTTGTGAGTACATTTGGAACAAAATGCACGCAGAGACACATGAATGAGTTGAGAATGATTGACATTCATCATCATTACTTCTTCGCGCTTGTATCGCCACACATAACATGAGCTTCATGCCAAGTTTATTCAAGAATGAACATTGAAATACCTTCTATAATACCTGCGACAAGTTTCGATATTCAAAACAAAGGAAACCCAACACTATCACTATTTCTAAATTTAAAAATATGCTATGAAAATACGGATAAAAAAAAACAATTTTTCGCAGACTCAAATAAAATATGGACTTTTCTAATTAAACTATCCTGCAAATAACTTTTATTCGATTGATTCATTTTAAGTATCGGCATTGCAAAAGACAGACATTGCAGCACAGTATTTTCTAAGTGATTTAAGACAACAACGAAAACGAAACAAAATTATTTCTCAGCAACAAATTGAAATCATAAGTAAATTAAAATGATGGCTTAGACTTTCTTGTCCAATTTCAAGATCTGTCTCAACTCTATCGACAGCTGCTGTCGTTTAGGAAATAAATGAACGCATGAACTCTGAATTGAGGTGCCAATTATATTCCGATATAATAAAACTATTATTATGAGCTATGGTCAGATATGAACACCATATATTAAAAGAACCATGAATATTAACTACTGGACTTTGTAAAATAGGACCTCTACCATTTTGTGTGTACTACTGAAGAAACGTTATATATTGAAAAAAAAATTTCTCTATGCATTCAAATTCCTAATTATTTACGGTATTAACCACCTACTTAACAACACCAGTCAGATTACCATTTCTGATAGTACCGCGGACACAACCTGAAAATGTTTTTTTCATAAACCCTTACTTTTATCTTTCTTAAACCACAGAATTTTTACGGGTACTATCTAGCCCATGTCATTGGCAGAAGAGATGCAAAATGGAAGTTCTGCATGTATTCATGAAAAATATTCATTTATAACACAACAATTCGTTGTAAATCTTCAATGCATTTGACTTCATAATAATTTCAAATTAGTCAAATCTAAACCGTGGAATTTCCACCAGAACTATTTAGGTATACAAAAAATTGTGCATGAATTATTCAAAGAATTTTTATGTTTGAACTATAATGGTAAATTTCACTCATTGATACGGTAGTACAAGTACCTATTGCCAAAAATATTAAAACCTAGGCTAATATTAATGAATGTTTGTTATTAAACCGTTTATGAAACTATGAAAATAATGCAATAATATTGCAATATTGTTAGGGTGCAATGCGCTTTTCTGAGACAAAATTTAACACGACGTATGTCATCAAACAAAAAAATCGCTCTATTCACAGCATTTCTCTCATAAACTGAACTTAATTTAATTATTTGCTTTCAGATTGTGCAAGTTCTATTGGTTATTTACGGCAGCGATAACGATTTCATGAAAAAACGAGCCTTGAAACTAAATGTCTTGATTTTATTCGTTCTTTTCTCAAACTCGGAAATGGTGTTCAATTTTCAAGGCTTTGGATTTGCTAGATTTATGGTAATGTTACACGCGCCTGTATTGGCTTGCGTGAAGTACTACATACTTCATAAACGAAAATATGGACGTAATTACTCAAGTTCAACTTGGTTCCCTCTCGAGAGAGGGATGAGTTACAATAGTAAGTGCTTGAGTACTGAAACTTTATGTAGGAAACTGGGTTTTAAGACCAAAGCCAGAAAATATCGCTCCATTCGAAAAAAATATGTATTTTCACACTAACTCAGAAAAAAACATCGCGTAAGTCCATATAAAACGAAATTCAATTCCAGTTCCTGAGTTCATGCATAAATTTACTTGCGATGAAATTATTTCGAAGGATTTAAATCATGGGCCCTTTTTTAAGAAGATTCAAAATCTCGAAGAGCCCGTCAAACTTTTTTGTTTGAACTTTCCCAGATATCTTTCCACCGTTCTCAACTTGGTAATACGAGATTGGTAATATCAATAACAAAGATATATTTTCCCTAGACGAACGTGTTTCAAACCCAATATAACTCCATTAGTAACAGATTGTTGTAATTTTTATATGCAAGTACAAACATGATTTCAGAGCACTCAACGTTATATATAAAAAAGAGTACTCTAATTTTACCCTTCTTCCAGTACAGTGTTTTTCGGCGTCCATGTCTCCAAGATTTTTACTTTTTACCTGCCCGTTTTCTCTCATAAATTTTGACCACGAAACGTATTGGAAAATTGATAACAATTCCTCATAGAAATTCTCACCCACGATTTTGAAGATAAAAACGCATGGGGCTTCAGAAGATCCCACTTCGTTGGAGGCCCAACATTCTACTCGGTCCTCTGTTCTTCTGCCCACCGCGGCCGACGTCCTTTGAAAATTTCCAATGCTCGGGACGACATTGCCTATTGCGGCTGCTTCTCTTTTATTGATTTTTCTCTTTTCCGGCCTCTGAGAAATCTCGAGTCCATCTGTAAATTGACTGTCGTTGAAGTAAGGAAATATTTCACGAGTGCCTCGAGTAAGATTTATTCTTGATCCGTGAGTCACCAATTGGAAATTGTTTGGTCGTACTTCCGTTGGTTGGATCGATGAGTTCTTTTTCGGCAATTTTTCAGAGTTGTTCAAAAAGCATTTTGTAAAGTGATATTTTAACAGATTCCCAACACCAGCGATGTTCCGCTCAACCCCGTATTTGAACTGCAAGCATTGACAAATGCTTTCCAAAAATTTACTTGTAATTGTAAAATCATTTAATTGTAATTTACTTATAAAATCATTATACGTGTGCTGACGCCAAAAATTGAATTCCCTCTTAGACTTTAGAAATTCATCTCTTTCATTCCCAGTTAACCGCCGGTGATCTTCGTTGCTTTGTGTTGACTTCTGGTTTGTTGCATCACGACGGTCGTTGTTCCTGAACATCAATGATCCTTGACTGGAAGGACACCATGTTTCCAAGTGGTCCTCCAAAGCCGCCAGCACCTGATTTCTTGTGACTTGAGACCCTTGTCGATATAAAACCTGTTCGATCTCGTTAACGCTTCGAGCCCTTCGAAAGCTTTTGCTCATGCTGCTTAATGTCGTTGCGTTTTTTGGTACAGATATCGTGTAGTAGCCTTTAGAAGCCGTCCCTTCATCGATGTGGCTCACCTTCTTGCGCACGACCTGGATAGTGAGCAAGATTGCACCCCCTTGTATATGAAGTACATAAAAAATTAAAGCAAAGTAGATAAGATGTTCTCGAACAAACTTCCTGTTGTTATTAGAGATACAGTTAAAATACGATTAATATACTTAAGTCCTTAAATAACTTAATCTATGTAGACGTTTGACCTATGATACCTGAATATTAAAAACATACTCTCAATAAAGGAGAAACACACAAACGAAACAACGAAGCGTTTACTAACAATCCCTAGTTGAATTGAAGGGTGGAAAGCACTAGTGGACTACTTGCATTTTTTCCCATGGTAAATATAATATATTTTCCACGGGAAAAAATGCAAGTAGTCCACTCCCGTGCTGTCGCTAACACAGCGCAGACAGAGGCGATTACGATCCAGTAGTTTACTATATGAAGGGTGGACAGCACTAGTGGACAACTTGCATTTTCTCCTGTGGGAAAAAATGCAAGTAGTCCACTAGTGCTTTCCACCCTTCAATTATCGTACTATCAATTTCCTTATTTCGGTTACGCTAATACCACTACTAGAATCTTTGATTTGGTTACTATACTACCACAACTATGATTGAATACCTGTTTCAGTTACCATGTTACTACTACTACTACTATATCTTACCTCGTTGGATCTCTTTAGCTGCATAACTAATTTTGCTCATATTGTATCCTAAGTAGAGTTTGAATCTACAATCAGTTATAGCATAAATCAGGAGTTGACTCTTGACCATTTGAGGACATGTTATCGACTGCTGTACCTTGAGATAATCTATTGCTGAATTATGCTTGTGCCGATATAGAAAATTGATTAACGTGCTTCCCAGAAGTATAGGGGATTATAAATCTTACGGTGTTATAATAAGAATCGTTCAGTTGTTACCCCTAGCCCTGTCTCTGTCAGCCACTGATCACTCTCTGAACCATCTCAATAAATATCTCGTATATCAGCCACAAAGCCAACATGTCATATTTCAGCCGAAATGACAACATGTCATATTTCAGCCACAACGCCAACATGTCATATTTCAGCCACAATGACAACATGTCATATTTCAGCCACAATGAAAACATGTCCTTTTTCAGCCACACTGACAACATGTCATATTTCAACCACAATTACATGTCCTATTTCAGCCACACTGACAACACATCATACTTCAGTCACCACAACCCAAACTTCAGCACCGACCTGCCCAGAAGGCTCTCTCTTCTCCGCCCACCACGTGAAGGAGACGTTGGACTGCGGAGAAGACTTCATTTCGCACACCAGGGGCACCTCCTCCCCAGCCTGCACCACCACCTCAGTGGGGGAGTCTGCAGCGCACACTGGTGCAACTGCACATCGCAACGTGTACCCGTTATTGTAAGAAACAGAGCAAAAATAGAACAGAATAGAATGAGGCAATAGGAACCACCTGTTTGACCAATTCTTGGGTCAATACCCAAGTCCCATGCAGTAAAATAAAGAAGCAACTGGATGAAACTACGAATGAAAGTCGTGACCACCCCAGTGGGGGACTCGACAGCGCTCACTGGAGTATTTGCGCGTCACAGTATGTGCCCATTACTGTCATATCAGAGCGAAAATTAAACAACTGAATGAAACCATGAATGAAAGTCGTAATGAAAATGGAAAAGGAAGCAGATGAATTAGGTGGAAGAACAACACTAATAAGTCGGTTGAAAATATTATTAATGAATGAATGATGTGAAAAGGAAAGACAAAATGATGAAAAAGCGAACAAATTGGGTAGAACAAATGAGAATAGCACAGACAAAGGGAGAAAAGTAAAATAAATCCCTCTTGGACATCGTTAACGAATACTCCACAAAAAACACATGAAAAAGAGAATGTATACGCAATATTGGACGTTCCAAATGAGTGTTGTCGGGAGGAATAGAGATGAGTGCAAGCGTCCTAAAATTAAACTAAACGAACAATCTGAAGAATAAAAATTTGAGTGACATCGAATGCTCGCAGTCAAAGGAGAAATATTCTTTTTCTACATCAATGAATTTGACCAGTCAAATAAATATAGTCAGATATGAGATGGAAAGAAATTTTTAGACGTGATGCACTCAGCCTAGAGTTTGGTTTTCATAAAAATGTTATGTTCTTCACATATACACCATTGAGAAACCCGACACACAAATAATATGGAAAGAAACCCGAGATACAAAGAACATGGAACTCAGTCACATTCAAGTATACAGTACTTGTATCCTCATCTCTGAAATCTTTTTATTATCAGAAGAATAGAAATCCTGGACGTAGATGTATGTGACGCGCGGAAGCTCCTGCATGCTTAGTTAAAGCATTACAGTAGTAATCAAATTTTTACGTTATTTTACATTTTCTTAATTTTTATGAAAAAATTAAACTTTTTTATCGACAAGTAATTGATTTATTTTTAATCAAATTGCAAGAATATCCTTTCTTATATTGATTAATAATTAGTTTTACCTCCTTCACTCGTTTAAAGTAATTTAACACCTTTCAGCCATTCCTGCAAACTTTACCATTGTTTAAGAATTTTTCAACATCTATTTTGCTTAACATTTTCTAGAAAAAAAAATTTGTAAGAAGATTGTAAGCAAACACACTCAACTGAAAACAAACCTGCAACAATATAAAACACTACAGCAGTACTGAAATGACCAGGGATGTTAGTGGCAGCAGTTAAACAGCCAGACAAATTATGACTTGAAATTATTTGATAAACCATGCACAGTAGACACAGTATGCTCTACTGTAAGTGCAGTATGTTCTCTTATGCTCAACAAAAAAGATAACAGGTAAATGTACTACTCTTACTTGTCCTCATTGCTCAAAAGTCCCATCAACATGAGTATTAACCCAGACTTGACGTGCCTGGATTGACTGTATCTTGGTTGCTGTAAGCCTATGCTTCTTTCTTGGGCAGTAAGCTCGGAATTTACTGTCCAGTAACCTCCTATTTATTGTTATTTGAGAAACAATAATGCCATCTGCTCACAGTTCGCTTGCAAACTACCTACAAGATTTGTTTTAAAAAAAGGAAATAATAGAGAGAAAAAACGTTGAAGAAATGTTAAAGTTCACTGGAATGCCGTGTTAAAGCACTTGAACCAGGTAAAGGAAGTCAAAACCAATATTAATCAATGTAAAAAAAGATATTTTTCCAATATGAGTTAAAATAAATCGATTCCTCTTCAATGAAATAACTTTATGTATCCATTTTACATAATTACGAAAGTTCATGTACCCACAATAATTTCCTCACTACTGTATTACTTAATTAAGGCATTTATTATCGAGTTGAGGTATGTAATGTCTAGTAAGAATATTCATAGGAAAAGTTAAGGTTTTTATTAACAAAGTTTAGGTTTCTATCACCTAATTGAAGGGTGGAGAGCACTAGTGGACTACTTGCATTTTTTCCCATGGTAAATATAATATATTTTCCACGGGAAAAAATGCAAGTAGTCCACTCCCGTGCTGTCGCTAACACAGCGCAGACAGAGGCGATTACGATCCAGTAGTTTACTATATGAAGGGTGGACAGCACTAGTGGACAACTTGCATTTTCTCCTGTGGGAAAAAATGCAAGTAGTCCACTAGTGCTTTCCACCCTTCAATTGTGGTATCGATTACCAAGTATCTTTTGTTTTCCTTCAGCACAATCCTTTGCATGGCGACCAGTTCCATGAATTCCTGAAAACCGTTGCTTGTGTTCATTTGGATGATTGAAAGACAGCCTTCGTCTTTGTCAGTCTACTGGCGCTCAAACACCGCGCTTATTGGCTGCAGCCAATTTCTTAGGCGGTTTGTCGCTGGTTGATGTCAGGCTCTGAATTTCTAACGCAGAAATGCAGTTCATCTGTCAAGCATCCGATCCAGCGCTGTTTGATGCTTCTGATGCAGTCGAGGTGTTAGGTTCTGTGCATTATGATGTGTTAGGTTTTGTGCATTATGATAGTGTTGTTGAATGTAAACAACCCTCCAACACACAATTACGAACACACAAGTACATACATGCTATAGTTACAAAACAAATAGAATGAAAATTCCGACACAGAAATTAAAATGGAGTATTGAGTCGCCGTGAGAAGAATTTCAATCACGGTTCGAGGTTTCAGGAACATCTGAACGTACAATGTTTATCTTCGGAGATTAGAAAAATAAAAAAAACAGTCAGGATGCGTAAAGATGTGTACCGACAGGCGTACCGACAGGCGTACCGACAGGCGTACCGACAGGCGTACCGACAGGCGTACCGACAGGCGTACCGACAGGCGTACCGACA